>VZTT01048216.1:0-21431 GCA_013400855.1 Buphagus erythrorhynchus
AGCAAGGACAGGGTCAGTGCTGCATGTGGGAGTAGTCACTTGGGGCATCACATTTTCACACAGACCACAAGGAGTAAATAGAAGAAAAAATCAGCTACTGCTAATTACATCTTGACGTTTTCACCTTCAAGCTTTTAAATCACAAATGACATTTCCAAATCAATCCTATTCTTTTTTGGAGAGTTTAACAAGAAACATTCAGTCTCCAAGAGCACTTGGATTTATTTCTTCAGTAATTTGACAAGAACCTATTAAAATCTACTGGAGGTTGTTTTACCCCCCATAGAGAGAGTTTAGTCCAAGGGCTTTTTCACAGTTGCCTTTTGGTAAAAAATGTAAATGGAAACTCATTGTAACAGGGCAAGTACTGGTAATGAGCAACTCCAAAATGCTAATCCAAGAATCCTTTCCATTCTGCACCTGATGCTGAGCAGGAAGTGCTGAAGCACCTGTAGCAGCTTCACCCCACAGTGCAAAGCACCTGATCCTTTTCCTGGAGTGAGTCCTAAGCTGGGAATGCCTTCCTTCTCAGCCTAAGAGGAGAGTAACCTCTGGCTCCCAGGTTTTCTCCTGTCAAGAAGGGAAATGTTCAGTTCCCCAGCAGGTTAAAGGTGCTTCCCATCATGTCCTGCTGCAGCTTTCCACTGGTGTTTGACTCAATGCTCAATGCACACTTCATTTACAATTCAGCTTTACAGACCAGGACTTAACTAAGGTTATTTAGCACCAATTTGGGCCTACAGCTGAATAAAGCAACCATTTTCAGAAAAGGGGCAAACCTTTTCTAGAAGACCTTCTGATTAGCAATATTTACCAGAGAAAATAATTGAGAGATGTGCTGGTTTTGCAACACCCTGAGTCTACAAGGAGATCAAAGTGCAGATACAGTCACAAACCATCAGCTGATTGCGAGCTTTCTTTAATTGCTGCCAGTGGATCCCCAGCAATTAACTCCTTATCATGATGCCCCCAGCTTTATGCCTAGCCAAGGAACATACAAAGTGAGCATCAGCCACAGGATAATTTATGGGATGAAACAGGCACCACTCTTCCTGCTCTGAGCTGTGGCACCCTTCAGCAGGAACAGCCTGTGTTGAGTCAGCTTCATTAGGTATTGTCTAGAGCCCCAATCCTCATTTGTTTGCATCAATAATACATTCAAAGGCTTTATCTAACTTGCAAATGTGAATTCATTTATTGGTCCCATAAGCAAGAAAGAGCTGTGACCAGAGAAGTGTTTCATGTTACAGGTTGGGCACTAAACTGGAATGACTTGCTGAAATTTAAACTACTACACCCTAACATAAATGTTTATATTAGTGTAATTTCCCTGTGCACATTGTAATAATGAATTTTACCATAACATTGCCTGCAATTTTAAAGACACATATTCCTTATGAGTGGTGCAAACATGTGAACATAAGAGATTTGTTTCTACAGAATTAACTTAGAAATAAAGTTAAGCAACAGATTCAATAGAGTGCAATTTGCAGAGGCTTGGCAAACCACCTGTGCTGACCCTCAATTCCTCCTCAGAGTACCACTATTTTTCTACACAGCAAATTTCAATTACAGTTGCCTTTTCTGATCTCACTTTTTACAATGACACATCCGACTTTGGTATTCCTAGTCAGTAAAAATGGTCCTCCCTGCATTTTCTGCCCTGGCTGTACAGTATGAAGCAGTATTGAATGCTGCTGTTCCACCTGAGATTACAGGTGGTCCCACATCCTGGATTTTCTTCTCACTATCTTGCTGAAAACTTGTGCAAGGATGCAGCAAACCCTCACAGAAATGGAAAAAGCCCAGAGAGACAAAAACATCTGGGACTGGTAAGATTCAGATTCTCCTGTTAACTGGATTACTTCCTATAAAAACTACCTAAAAATAGTGACAAATCTGTCTGAAATGGCCACCACCCATAGCAAAAGCTGCCTGCCATTGCCACAGCTGTCACCAGCTCTGAGGAGCTTCTGAAAGCTTTTTTGTAGCAATGAGACTTAAATGAAGATGGCAGGGCAATAATCTGCTATAACAACACGCTCAGAGGTTTCTGCCTGCTCACTGAGACATGGGAAAGCTCAGGGATGTTCTGTCAGAAGGGTCAAAGTCCTCCAGGCCTTACTGGCTGCACATTGAAGAAAATCAAGACCTGCCATTTGCTTTAAGGAAAATGAACAGAGGAAGTGGGGACTAAGAGAAGATAAATTACTTTGACAATTCACGTGTCATTGTGATGGCGTTCCCTGTGTCAGCAGAGCTTTCTTCAGCACCTGCTTGGAGGGGCAGGAGGGGCTCTGCCAGTTCAATCTGGTTGGATTGAAAATTAATGCTCTGGACAGTGGCATAAACCAAAACCAGTGACAGAGCCTGTGTTGCTGGGAGCCCATCACCCATATGTTAGAATTTTGAGCAGAATTTTGATGGGATTCTCACTGAAGGGAGGACCAGTCTATTTCTTCCTTGAGGGAATTAAAAAGTGATTTGGCTCTGGCCAAGGCACCCAGCTTTGGCTCCCCACCTGCTGGAGCTGCTGGCTGGAGTGGACTTGTCCTGGAGTGGGTCTGGGTGACAGTGCCAGACACCTCCACACCCCAAGGTCACCTTAGAGACATGCACCCATGGCAGCAGGACCCTGAGCCTTTGGAAGATGCTGACTCACACTCTTACCCACTACTTACCTCTTCCAGGCAGCGAGGCATTTGGGACTTTGGAATGAATTCTGATGATATTTCTGAATAATTATGAGAATCAGCTGAAATATGGATTTAAAAAGAGGCTCCCCAAATTCAAATGAATCCCCGAAAAGATGTTGCAATAGCTCAATCCAGAGACAGAGCAAACTTTGCCTCCTCTATATCCCCTTCTCCCACCATTTCAAACCCTTTGATTTCCCTCCAGGCTTCCAGCACATCAAACATTAAAGGACTAACGTTATTTTGAGCACACAACAACCCTAAAGTTCAAGATATTCTGCAGATGGATTTTAAAATCTTTTAATCCATTGTGAAGCCAAAATCCTGCTGTAAACACTCTCTGGCATGCTCCAGTTAGCTGCTCATGCAGAGAGAAAAAAAGCCTTTCCAGCTTACTCTGCAGATGACCTTGCAGTCCCCCCATCCCATGTTTCATGAACCTCAGGGGACCAGCGAGGAATCAGATAAAAGGATTTCATTTATTTTTGTTGGCATTGTTTTATGAAGCTTTCATTTTATCGACACCTTAACTTCAAACCATTTTCAAACACCCAGCAAGGCACCAGAGATCAGCAGATATTCAAGGGACATGCTGAAGGTGTCTTGTCTTTGTTCCCATCAACTCTTCCTGTGAAGGGAACTCTATCTTGCACGTGTGCTGAGCTCTAACCTAAATACTGGTGGCCCCAGGTTGCTGCTCTCCTGCTGTGCTGCCCACGCCAGTGACACCCTCTGCTGAGGAATGAGCCATGCTGGATAGCTAATTAAAGATCTGCAATTAAGCCTCACATGGTCCTGAAAGCTATTTCATCACAAGGCTAAACTCTGACCTCATTTCCCCAACAGAAATCATACCAAAAATTGTATCAGATGCTTTTGCCCAGCTTTCCAGACAAGTAGATGATCTCTCCTAACATGTTGCATGCTCACACATGTCATCATTTTCCTGGCTTTTCAGGCAGGGAAAATGGAAGGTGCGTGGCTGATACTGCTGGAAATGGAAGGCAGGTGTTTTCCCAAGGGCTAGAGATGCTGAGGATGCTGAGTGTGTGTGGGGGTGATTACTGGCTACCTCTTCCCACACCACAACATGCAAACACTTCATTTAAGAGGCTCATATATCACCAGTCTCCCAAGCTCCTGCTGAACATCCTCTGATTTGCTCTCCTCCACAAGACAGGAACACGTGGATCTCTCTGGAAGCCAGGCAGGAGATAAATTCATGACCTCTTGGCTCCAGGAAGGGGAATGATTTTGTGTGGCATACCTCCCTACAGCACACCCTTTGCTGCCACAATCAGGGATCTTTCTTTGTCCCCAAGAGACTAATTTCCTAATTACCAATACACTGCCAATCACTCAGACCAGTTATATTCAACAAGGAAATACAAACGTTTTTAAAAACATCAGGTTCTTTTAACTCCCCATCCCCTTCAAATACAGAACCATAAAGGCAAAGTGCTTCTGGGGCACCTGCTGCTGGTGCAGCAAGTGCCCTTCTCAGCCCCTCAATCCTGCCCTGGGGCTGACACCAGGCTCCACTGATGCCTTAAGTTTTAGCTTTTATATTTTTCAGATTCTGTACCACCTTAGGGTGTGACTCTGAACTTCATATAAAGTGTTAGTAAGTTCTCTTCACAGTTTAGTCAGACAAAACAATCCTTTTCCAGCCCAGAACCAAGGACACCATTGCAGCTTCAGGCCCAAAAAGTGCAAACAACAGCAAATTGAGGAGAGCAATTTGGGAGCTGTAATTGGACAATTGACCCCAATATGCAAATGGACCAAAACTTATAAAAGTGTGAAAACTCATGACCCATCCTCCATCTTGCACCCATCTTGGGTCCATTTTGGGTCCATCTTGGCTCCATTCTGGGTGTAGCCCTGGTCAGGCTCTTGTACTGCCCAAGGTGTATCCTTTGAAGGCCTTTTAATAAATACCTGTTTTATTCCTTTAACACTGTCTAGCCTCTGCTCCAGATCAGCCTCTCAAGGCATCACCAGGGGCATGGTGTCCTCCCCATGCTGGCAGCCCAGCCCCAGCCTGTGACAGGCTCAGCTGGGGCTGCCTCCTCTGCCAGCCTGTCCCCCTCCAGACAAAGGAGCACCCCATTATGGGTCTCACAGTTTCCTTTTGATTCACAGTTCAACCTGCCATGCTCCTCCCCAGCAATTCTGCATGTGTCTGTCTGTGCAGCCACATCTGCCCTGTGTTTCTTTCACCTGGAACAGCCCTTGGACCAGCACCCTCAGAGTTTTCTGAGATCCATCAGAAAAAACCAGAATGGTGAGTTTTGTTCCAAAAAGCCATCCAAGCCTTCTTAGAACTATATTCAGTCCAGAAAGCTCCAGCTGAAACTCATACACAGCAAAATGCACATCCTTGTTCCTAATAGGTATTTAGCCATTTAATAAATACAGTTGCTACTCAATGAAGTTATTGAAGCCTGAGGCATCTGGGAGCTCTTCCTGCAAATCTGGTACAAGGAGAATGAGAGGCCTTGCAAAGGATGTCTGCTGGGAGGTTGAGTCTGCTACAAACCAGCCAGCAAGGTTCCAGGGAAGGGCTCTCCTTACCTTGCACTTGACCCTCGCACCCTCCCTGTCACTGTGTCACACATCAGTGCCAAAATAGCATCAGGAGAGTGCTCAGATAATGGTGCATTTACAATTATAATTGCTCATGTCCAGGAGTAATCCAGTTTAAGCCCTTTACCGTCTCAAATATTTAGAGAAATCCTGCCAGCTGCCTGGAGGGGAGAAAGTTAGGAGCCTTGGGAGAGCACAACAGATTTTCATCTTTCCAGCCCTGACAGCCTTTCACACATAAATATCCTCTCAGCCCTGCTTCCCCTCTCTTCATGACAGAGCCATTGTCCTGCCTGCTGACTGGCAGTCCCAAGTCTCATTGCCTCCCAAATCTGGACCCCACCCCACTGAGCCCCAAACCACCACAGCAGCCCTGCCCTGGCAGCATCCTCCAGAGAGAGGTTTCCATTTGGCTGGGATATGCCTGGGATATGCATTTTAACTTCTTTTTTTTTTTTTTTTTTTTGGGCGGGGTGGAAGTAGGCATCATGTGCACATCTCCTGGAGTCCCTGATGACAGGACTGGCAGGGTCACCTGCACAGTTGCCTCAGACCCACCCCCACCTCCACCAGCATCCCAGATATGCAATTCCAGAAGTTTTCCTTCTTTCACAAAGGCCCCTTCTGCCATGCAGGATCTTTGGGCAGAGGCCCTGCAGACCTGCAGGTTCCAAAAGCTGCAGAGCTCATCCTGCAAACTTCTCTCTTTTCCTGTTTTTCTAGCTTTTAAGGCCAGGGAATAGCAATGCTCACACTAATCCTGTTGCCCAGCACAGTGACACAGATGGTGTATTCCAGTCCTCAGCAGGGACCCTGGCTGAGCAGGATACACATCTTCCCAAACACAGCACATTCCAGAGGGACAGTCCCAGAACAGCTCTCACTCTCTTGGTAACTACATTCACCATTCACACAGTAAACACATATGCAAGTTTTCATTTTGCTGACTTGGGCCCTGTGAGGTCTGTCTCTTGTTGAGCTTTTATCTGCTGCAACTGCCTCAATGCAAGTGAAGTTAATAGGCTGTGACCAAATCACTGTGGTTGCCTCTCTGAGCTGCTCTGTCCTCTCACCAGAATCTCTTCTCTAAACCTCTGTCATTTCCCACCTTTAAAGCAAAAGGACCATGGCTGGCTGCATGCTAGCACTGGTCATCCCAGAACTGAACAGTGTCCCCATGTCTCCAGATCTGGACATTCATTACCCTACAAGCCTTCTTCTCTCACCTTCTTTTCATGCAAAACCTTGCTTTTCAACTCACACATGTGCTGACAGCTGTACCCATCTCTAATCACCATGTTCGGATTAATTTCTGTGACCAATGTTCATCAATATTTATTACCCTGCAAAACTTCACAAATCAAAGTGGTGATGAAACTTGCAGGTAATGATTTTATAATTCCTTTCAGATGATTGATAAAATATTGAATACTACTCCAAAGCAACCTCAAAGGGACACTGCCAGAACTGCTGTGACAAACTGAGAAGCTTCTCATTAGCAAGGAAGTGGCAAGATCCACCAGTGGCTACTGGAAGCTACAGCCAACATCAACATGGGGTCGATGTTTACAGCATGGGATTATGTTTATGCCAAAGAAGACCATGGCTCCAAGTCAAATGCTTAATCCTCTCCCAGCCCGAGGTTCCCAGCAGGACAGGCCTGTGTGTGAGGCAGGAATGTCACACCTGGACACTGACAGTGACACACAGCACTGCCTCGACCAGTGACACGATAGTCTCTACAAGGAGCAACAGATGCTCTTGCAGACAATAACTCCTGAGGCGTGGCAGAGCAGACCATGGATTTGCTCTGATTTTTTGAATCCATGCAATGGATGCTCAATGGGACCTGAGGCTCCTTCCAAGGACTGCTCCATGTTCCTGAAGTGTGCTCACCCCAGGGTCCATGCAAGACCTGGGCAGGAGAGCTGTGCAGGTCGTGAGGGGTTTTTAGCACTGCAGCTGGACACAAGCAGAATATTGAAAAATACATTTCCACATACATCACTAAAATGACATTCAGCATTTCTCCACTTTGCATCACAACTCCCAGCCATCAGAGCACTAGCGACTCCCTGGTATGGAGGATTAGATTAAAAAATTATCATACTGGCTTCCTACGCTTTCTCCGTTTGCTATCTAATGCTATTCTGGAGCCCAACAGGATGGAAAACCTTTGCATCTGATGAATGCAGACAGGCTGATATTAAGAACTGTGGCAGTTTTGTCAGCAAGAAACCATCAGGCCATCAATGCAATATTAAAGAGAGAACACTTGGAGTTCTCCTGAGCTTTTGCGTGAGCACAACCACGGCAGAGTGAATTGCCCCATCAATATTGCACTGCCAAAGAGAACCATTCATCATTACTGCTTCAGACTGGTAGGATGGAGCACTGTTGAGAACACAGGTCTTGTCCAACTTGTAAATCTCAGACTCAACCACAGAATAGTTGGGGTTGGAAGTGCCCTCTGGAGATCTTCCCATCCAACCCCTCTGCCAAGGCAGGGTCACTTGGAGCAGGTGACACAGGAAAGCATCCAGGTGGGTTTGGAATGTCTCCAGAGTGAGACTCCACACCCTCCCTAGGAAGCTGCTCCAGTGCTCTGCCACCTCCATGGAAAGAAGTCCTTTCTCATGTTGAGGTGGAACTTCTTGTCATTTAGTTTATGGCCATTACTCCTTGTCTTGTCACTGGGCACCACTGAAAGCAGTCTGGCACCATTCTTTGACATCCACCTTTGAGACATTTAAATTCATTAATGTGATACCCTCTCAGTCTTCTCTTCTCTAGACTAAACAGGTCCAGCTTCCTAAGTCTCATGTCGTAAGAGAAATGCTCCAGACCCCCCATTATCTCTATCACTGTCTGCCATCACCCATGGTGATATGAGCTATCAGTACCAAGGAAGCTCTCTTGCATCTTTTCTCATCTCCTGCTTTATCTAAGATGTTTTCTTCACAATGGAGTTGCACATTTTTTTTACAGAAGTGGCAGCAGGGCATCCCAAACTAAGTGAAAATGGCTTGGGGAAAGGATGTGCAGGCTAGCTTCAGCACATCACCTGTGTACCAGAGGGAGCAGCCATGAGAGCCCAAAGCCCCATCCCTCCTGCAACACCTGCTTCTCCCCTTGCCATGGCAGTTGTTTTCACCAGGAAAACAACATTTGAGGATCTGGCTCTGTGTGTGATGTAACAAAGTGGGGAGAAGCATTCACCAGCAAAACCCAAACCAGCCAGAAACATGGTGGGGTTGTCAGATGGGTCTGGTGAGCTGAACTCACACCTCTCTCTCAGCAGACATTTATCTAAGTCAAAGATAACAGGTTGCCATGCAATGGGAAAAGGAGAACTGGTCTACATTCACTCATCCCTGGTGTGCTGTCAGGTGTGTGCTGGCACTGCTGGGGGAGAAGGGGGAGCAGGGAAGGTGCTCCATGGTAATAGGCTCCAAAGGGACCAGAAGGTATGGCGCAGAGAGAGAGAGCCACTCTTCATCCTGGTGCACCTTCTGCTTCCTAGCAGGATGATGAAGAGCTTGCATACCTAGAGCTGGCTGAGATGTTGCTGCAATAAGAAGATCCTATGACTGTCCTTATAGTCCTGATTACAGAAAAATGTCCTACATGCAAGTGGAAAAGATTTGCCACCAGCAGCCTCCGCTTCGCAGTCCCCATCCGAAAGCGCCTGATGTATTACCCTCTTCCTTGCTTAACATTCCTACAAATTCCTCCAGGCCTGCCACTGTTATTCTGCATTATTTTTACACTCCTCTCCTGCAGCACCAGTTTAATGAGAGCGCAGCTTCAATTAATGTGTTCCCCAGAGGGAAAGGGTCAACCCATGTACGTGAGGAATTTCTGATCTGGTTACGCAGGAAGGGAGGGATCTCCTCTGACAACTTCTAACAGCACAGAAAAATTAATTCCCCTTTCCCACAGAAGTTTATAATGAGAAAGCCACTACATCAAATTGTTAATAATTTCACAGGCACAAATTAGTGTTGCTGAGTGAAATCTCACTCCTGTAACTTCACTTTTAATGAAAGACCACAGATGTTGGACAGTATTTGCATTACAACTTGAGAAATGTTTCATAGTTTAGACCTCATCTGTGTGGTTCTATTAGCTCCATATCTGAGCTAATCTGCATAAATTTTCCCTTGTATCCATTCCCAGTGGCCAGGACAGTTTCAGTGCCAAAACCTAAACAAGTCTGATTGACCACATTCTCACACAAGCTCTTGTGTGCTGCTGCTTTAGGCTGCTCAGAGCCCAGCACAGGTCCCACAGCTCCACTACAACAGCCATAGTTCACATAGATCCAGTCAACTTCCAACTGGCATGAACTTTTCAGTTAAATTATTTGTTTGGTCTGTCCTTAAATGCAATCAAAAGATTCCATTATTCCAAGTAAAATGAGTTTTCCTTTCCTACTTACATACTGAACTGATAAAAGTTAAAACCATTCTTCTGAAAACCATGAACTCAGCTTCTCTTTCATTCAGCTCATGCAAACCTGAGGCAACACTGATATTATTGCAGACATCATTTGCATAGGAAGAAATTTTTCTTTTGTTTAAAGACAAAAAAGCCTTTCTATATTTCTTGGTCTGCCTGTGCTGGAGACAACTATGGCAGCTTCATCACTGTGCAGTTGTCCAAAGGTCTGTGCAGTTATCCCAAGATCTGAGCCATCACACCATGGGAGTCTGCAGCAAATCTGCTGAATGCATGAGTCAACCCCCTACTCTGCATCCCCAGATGCACAAAAAGCACTAAAAAGACATCCAAATTGCAAGTTCTTGCTCCTCAGCATGCAAAGACAATGTCTTCAGATGTGAAAGAAGCTCTGCTTTAGCAGGTGAGTGACAGAAGAGGTTGAGTCTCCATGCCCAGGATGCCACAGGTGCCTGGAGGAGCAAGGAGTAGAGGACAGCCCACCCCTGGCTCCTGCTGTTGCTTCCTCCAGGACTGAGGTCATGGTGCATGCCATGCTGCCCAGGGAATCCTTAGCTCCAGGGCATGTCCACTGGCTCAGGCTTGGATTCCATCACCATTTTAGGAAGTGCTCACTCCAACTGTTTTGCTGAGCCTCTCTATAATAATCACATCTCCCTCCCGCTACTCAGATGATTAATGGGTGGATTTGATAGAAAACCTGGTGCTGTGCCCCTTTTTCCCAAACCTCCCTGACAAGAAACCTTATTCTGCTATTTTGAGAGGAGACCTCACCTTGCTGCCCATGCCATTAATTGAATAACTATCAGTTCCAATTTATTCCACTTGGCTACAAATTAGATTTCAGCTGGCTACTTCCAAGCCTGCTTCAACACAAACTTATAAAGCTGAGTCCCTTGGCTGATGCCACTTGTCAACCTGCATCTGTTCTTGGGGTATTAAAAGACAACAAAGCCAGAAACCCGCCAGTCTCTGATGAACAGAACCCAAAACGTTTGGCTTTGCTTTTTTTTGAGTTTATCGTTATTTTAATGGAGCCAACTAGGCTTAGTATTTCAGAGGCTCAGCCTGGCTGCCTGCATCCTGCAGCTCTCCATTGAGAGCAGAGATACAACAGGAAGTTAAGAACTGATCTCAGGAAACCCAGCAGCCCCAATGCTCCCTCAGAGCCAGGCAGCGCTGCGGGAGCATCCTCCAGCTCCACAACAGCATCTCCGGTGCCACTTCCAACTGTTGTTCTGTGAGTGCAGCCTGATTTAATTCCTATTGGGGTATAAAAATTAATAACAGTAAAACGTCATGATCATCTCACACTAATTACGCATCTAATGAATAATTAGCTGCGGACACATTTGACATTTTTGGTCATTAATCTGAGCAAGTGTTTTAAGCCTTAAACAAAACTCTGCAAATGCAAACTTGGTGCTGAGCAGCTCAGACTGCAGCATCGATGCTCCCTGTGCCACACAGAGACCACCCACTGGTTCCTGTCCCCTTCCCTGGAAACAGGGGAGCTCCTTGGAGAGCACCCACCAGCTCCTGTCCCCATCCCTGCTAACAAGGAAGCTCCTCAGATTTCATGGAGCAACAGAGCAGATCTGTGTCTGCCACTATGATATCAGTTAGTGGAAAAACTAGGATTTAGGAAGGAGCATGCCACCACCTCTCTGCACCAAACCTGGCTATTTACACATGTAGCTGTGAGAAATACTTTTTCCTGAACATGCCATGAATTCTGTATAAACCATCAAGACTTAAAATTTCTGTTAAAAACTGTAATTTTTTAATGATAAAATCATTATACAAATGGTCGAAGAAGGCATAACTTTGCATCATATATATCCATGCACACGTATACACATCTTTCTCTGTCTGGCTCAGGCTTTTACTGTTTCTCCTTTCCCTCCATCTCTAACATTTTGCCTGCAAGGTCTTGGGAAGGAAGGAAAACAAGAAGGAAACAAATCTCTCCACAAGGGTAAAGATGAACTCTGTTCAAAGGTGCAACACACATCCACAGCTAGTGAACAAAACATGCCTCATATTTAGGACGAGGGGACATATAAAAAGGTCACAAAAGGCCAGGATTAGCACCAGATTGAGCACTAAAACCAAAACAGAAAGCAACAGATGTTTCCCTCCTAATTTACTCCATTAGGATCTTCTCCAGCTAGCATGCACTGCTGCTTGCTAATGAAGCATTTCCATCTCCTTGCTGCACAGCTCGTAAATAAGCATCCCTGAGGTTGGCGGCAGGAACTCAACAGCCCCTCCCAGGCAGGCTTTCTCTCTTTTTATAAACCCTACTTTTTGTCAAAGAGAAAATAAAAATCTGTTCCCAAATTCTCAAGTAATTCTGAAACAACTTCATTGCCTCCTCTTGCTGAACTGCATTTCTTGAACAGGGATGCTCTAACCCCACGGTGAACCCCTGTTACCTTGCACTCATCAAAGCAACTCTCCCCATTATGAACAGCTGTGGATGCACCAGGTGTATTGATTTTTAAACTGCAGGAGCAGGGCACAACAGACCTAAAATAACAAAGTATTTCACCTCCTGCCACTCTTGGTATTTTACACTAAACTGAAGAAACACCCCAAAGTTGTTCCCTGTGGCAGACCCCTCACTGTTCCATCCCCGCCTGGAAATAGCCCCCAACTCCAGCCTATGGTAAATAAATCACCTGCAGAACCAACCTCAGTATTGAAACCTGCTTCCTGTTGCTGCCCTAGCCACCATAGGCACGTCTGAGAGTTGCAGTTGTCCAGTGAGCTGAAAACTGGGGAACTGCTGCCTTGGAGAGGTTGTTTTCCATCTCTCCAGCCTGTGAAATATTGACCTGAGGCTGAAACAGTACCTCAGGGGCAAAAGTCCCCTGAGGCACAAGGCAGAGGAGCCTGCTGCTGTTGCCTGCTGTTGAGACACTTAAGACAGACATTTCCCAAGCAAGATACACAGAATCACAGAATCATAGAATGTTAAGTGTTTGGAAGGGTCCAAGCACCTTAAAGACCATCCAGTCCCAACCCCTCCCTGCCATGGGCAGGGTCAGCTATCCCAGGTTGTTCCAATGTCCAGTCCAATCTGGCTTTGAACACCTCCAGGGTTGGGGCATCCACTACCTCCCTGGGCAACCAGTTCCAGTGTCTCACCACCCCCCCAGTACAGAATTTCCTCCATTAACCTAAATTTCTCCTCTTTCAATTTGTACCCATACACACATCCCTACTCATTGCGCTACAGCTTAATTATAATGCTCTTGCAAAGAATTTCAATTTATCCTATCATGGGAACAAGCTCTGTAATGAAAAGGCTTTATTAAAATAGAATGTAAAACATGTTATTAATTAACGAGGCTGTGCAGGTGTGTTCATGAACGTGTTCACACTGAAGGGAGGTGGGGTAGGGTCAGCTGTGACACAACACCCCCATGGCCATAATGCCACATGCCCTGTCGTGACACCTTACACAGCCAAACAATGCTGCTGCTGAGGTTTGAATTCAGATGGGAAATACCATGGAGCACCTGGGGAGAAGATGATAAAAATGTGCTCCTGGCAGGAATTCAATGAGACTTTTAAAGCAGAACCAGCCTGTGCTGTGCTCTCCACCACAGCACCTGAGAGATCTGACCAGGCAGAATTTCGAGGTGAGAATTAACACAGACCAACAGCACTTAAGGTCAGAATGCCTTATCACACAGAAAAACACGAGCTTAAAGACAGGCCTGTCTGACATTGACATAAAACTCCTGCAGATGGAAAGGCAATGAGAGCCAAAATGTCACAGAAGACACATCTAGCTGCAGGTTTTGTTTCAAAGACTTGCAGATTGTGTGGGTTTTTGCTGTTGTTTTTGTTTTGTTTTTGTTTTGTTTTGTTTTGTTTGGTTGGTTGGTTGGCTGGTTTTTAGTTTTTTTTTTGTTTGTTTGTTTGTTTTTGACATTTGGCTCAATGCTCTGCCCTTCATTATCTGGGTGTTTGCAAACCCAAAGCACCCCTGTGCTGGTGGCTGCTGGAGCTGCAGTAGAAAGACCCTCACAGTTGTGTGATAGCTGCACACAGTGCCAGGACACAAACAGCCCCAGTTTTTCTCCTTTAACAGGAGCTCAGGGCACTGTGGGATGATATTCCTCATTCCCTTCAGCCATCTTATGTGCAGAAATGCAGCAAATTATACTGCAGCAGGTGTGAGCATTATGCAGGGCTATTAAAAGGAGGCTGTTGGTATCTTACTCATATGTCAGTATAAGAAAACCCACCGATGACATACGTTCACAGCCACGTTAGGCTTGTAGGTATTATCAGAGGTACAGCCTGGGTGCAATTCTGTTCTCAGAGTCTCTTTTGGTAGAACAGAGATATTTATGGCCAATTTTTATTGTGTGGGACAGATATACTTTGGTGAGTAAGCTAATCACTCCAGGTACACGAAAACCATTAGCCCCAAGAAAGGCTGTGTCCTGTCTCACAGCTCTGGTTCAAGAAAACCTGACCCAGCCCCAACAGATCAGAACCCCCTGAAACCCAGCACCCCTCTGGCAACTCTCCCACACCCCTGCCAAAGGGAGCATTTCCTGACTTGCAAACAATTAACTTTGAAATAAAAACTTAGCGCAATGTTACACTGAGTTTTAATACAATTACACAGAGCTCTATGTATAAATGCATGTAGGAAGTGTGGTTTGTTCTGCTTGCAGGAACCACATGTGAGCACCCCCTCTGCATAGCAGAGCTGCAGCTTTTATACATACACACAGCCAATTTTTATGGCTCAGCTCTAAACCTCTGAAAAATAAGGTTTATAATAGAAACCCTGACACCATCTAAAATATGGCAGCACTACTGGGTGCTGCTGGAATATGGCCCTAATTTATAAACCAGGGAGAAATCCTGTTCTATTTTGAAACTTAGAGACAGTAATCTAGAAGAAGGGTAAACCACAGGGAAAAATGGTAGTGTTGTCCATGAGCTATAGTGTCTAGTCCATCCAACAATTCAAAAGTAAAATAGGATGCCACAATATCTAGGCCACGTACTGAATCTTGGACTGTCACAAAATAAAAACATGGTGTATCCTAGGACGGGGGTATATTTCATAGAGCCATATGCCATTTTCCATGCTTCTGGGTAGTATTTTTCCAGTGAAAATCTGATATGAGAACACTAGAAGTAAAGAAAAAAAATTTACGAGAAGGAGAACCTAAACCCTCCAGTTTTGCTTGATACAATAAATGTTTTTGCAAGAAGGTTTCAGTATACTTCCTTCAAAATTGAAAGAAGTGGTGAAGCAGCAGATTGCTCACTCACAGGAGACACAACTTTATCACTAAACCTAAGGAAAAAGCTCTCAGTTGCCTTGAGGCTCCAGCTTTGCATTAAAATGCATTGAGGAGGTGGTGATTCAGGGGGCAGTGGACCAGAAACCTGTTTGAGATATTTCTGGTGCCTCTGAAACACTGAGCAAAGGATTCTGCCATGGGATTTCTGTTTGAAGAGTGACTCTGTGCCTGCTTGGGCACCACAACCCTGGGACACCATTCCCAGTGCCAGGCAGGAGGAGGCAGTGGGACAAACACTGCCCAGGAAGTGCTGCTCACTTGCAATCCTGGGAAAGAAAGAGGAACCTTTTGGAACAAGGGTTGGAAATTAGGAGGCCACTGAGGATTTCACTCACCACTATCACTTGCTCCAAAACCTGGAAAGAATTTTATCCCCTCTCCCCTACACACCAAGCCTAACCCATCCCAGATACTGGGGTCACATCCTGATACAGGCCAGAGGGACATTATTCCCCTGCAAGAGCAATGCTTTGGGGGCTCACAGCTCTACCCTGCAATTTTCTTTGTGGCCATCCAGGATGTCTTTCCTACTTTCCCTAAACCACCTCCTTTTGCAAGCTGAGCATCAAAGGAGAATAAATCCAGATTTATTGCACTTTTCCTGCTAAAACTATTTCCCAGCAGACTTGTTACAAACCAAGCACACCACGCTCTTGTCGGCCACATCACTGTCCATCAGCCTGGCAACATTTTACTTACCTCGGGCTCAGCCCCCCTGCTCCACTGAGCTCTGGGCCCTCTGTGTTCTCATGAACAAAAAGCAGGATTTGCTTTTTCCAAAAGCAAAAGCAGCAGCCCTAAGCATCACTCCACACAGCTGTGCTTCCCCCTAAACCTTCCCCACAGGCCCTGCAGGAATGCCCAGAATGAGGGCAGGAGAGGGGCTGAACTCTTCATGAGCTGTTAGCAGGCTAACGAGGGCATCTGCAGGAGGAATAGGCACTAAAACTGAAACTAGATACAAAATAAATATCCCAGAGCTGGATTTCTTAAAAAAGATTCTGCTGAGCTATAGTTCCACATCAAATTTTTATTGAATACATTTTCTTCTGAGAATTTGTGCACTAAAACCAGTCAGAATCATATGAGAGGAGTATAAATTTCACGTACAGTTTTCACTGCAAACATCCTTCAGGAGAAAAAGCAAAAGCACTTTTTAATCAAGCTCCCTCCACATCCTCTCCCTCCTCCCATGGAACCCAAGTGGGAGGGTGGGAATTGGAGCCCACGCAGTCCCAGTCCCTGCAGCACTGGGGCAGTTGGGAGCTCAGGGATGCTCTGCCTGAAGGTTATGGGGTGGGGGACACACTATCCCCCTTTGCCATGCCTAAAGGCAATGCCTAGGCCTGCTTCACAAAGAGTAAAGCTGTGAAGAAGGTGACATTTTAAAGCAATTGATATTCTTAGCTGACAATGTGAATTCACACAACTTCAGCAAACTGTTGTTAAAACCCAAACGTGACACCGCCTCTTCTCCCAAATTCATAGCTGCCCCTCCAAAACTTACTTGGTCACATTATTTTCTGAATCTGCAATGGATTTCCTATTTGATTCTACAAAACCCAAAAATGAGGGGCTAGTTCCCTGGAAGGACAATGTTTCTCACTGTACAAGTGATTTCGGGTCACTTTGAGCTTGAAAAGGCTCTAGGATCTGAAATGCTATTAGAAACAGAAAAGCTGTTTTAGTCAACTTCTCTTAGCATCCCAGTACCCAACATTTTTAACTTCTCCCTCCAACAACTACAAGGTGAACTCAGAAAAAAACTTCTTCTCCAGATTTGTCACTATAATGTAAACTTTAAACAAGTCTAAAATGGAGCATCTTTCAGCACTCAAGCAGTCTTGGTGGCTGTGTTGCCCAGATACTCACATGGCAGTTCTTCCTTGGATATTGAGCTACCTGGACCCCTGAGAAGAAAATTACACTGAAGAAAAGGTCAATAAATGGCAGAGAGGAGATGACATCCCATAATAGTTATAATTACTGTTTATCAGAGTGCTGCACTGCACAGGTAGCAGGTTTTTGCTCTATTTTTTGTATTAAAAGAGGACACAGCTACAGGACTCAAAGCTGGTCCCATGACACATGTGTCTGCTGTGTCACAGGACGTGCCACGCAGTCACATCTCCTCCGTGGAACCAGTGACCTTGAGAGATGTTGTATTTGTTTTACTTTCTGCATACTTTTATGATGATTTCTCGTTCAATAAACCCAGAAGAACAGCATTTGACGCTGGAGCTCTTTGTGCCAGTGCCAAGAGCTGTGGGAGGAGCTGGGGCTGGATCTGCATCTCGCTCAGACTGTTCATGGCAGAGTTGATGTTGTGGCTCCATTCTCCACTGCAGGCCAAGGAGGGGATGAATCTTCCATGGGGATTCCTTTTCCTATAAAGTTTTACACTAGGCATGTAAAGCAAATTCCCAGCAGGACAGCTCCAGGAAATGCAAAAGCATGAGATGAACAAAATTTAACTGGTATACTTCAGAAAGTCATTACCTATCTGTATGGGGGCACTATAAAACCAGACAGAGACAGTGTGTCTGTCAACAGGAGTTTAAAGACTCTGAGATGCTTGGCTGAACCAACCTGACAAGGTCCTTGCACCCCAGAACGCTCAGACACCAGAGTGTGTCTTGAAAACAGCAAAATCCCTACAGAAAGTGATTCGGAAAGAGAGGAATAAACACCAGGGCCCTGCATTCAGAAATAAAGAGTGCGATTATGGAGCTGTTGACGAGTGCCACAAAGAAAGATAATTGAAGAATGGTGATAATCCCAGCAGCCTCCCCTCTCTCTTCTCCAGCAGAAAGTGACTGTGATGGCTCAGCTGAATGGTGACTGTGATCAGAAGTCAGCAGAAGGGCAGTGGTGTGTGTGCCATCGCTCTGGCCAGGGCAGCACCAGGTACTGTGGGATGACTGGGAGCAGCCATTCCCTTCTGCCATACGACAAGGGGAACAATGTGAAGACACATTGAATCCAACAGACTTATTTTGTCCTGATTACATTATTGGGAAATCTACTTTCCTGGGAAGAAGAGATTTTACAGAGACTTAAACTGATAAAAACTTCAATCTCTACTTCACTATGTCATGCCTTCTTTGCTGCCCAAGGCCAGTAAGCAGCATGAGCCAGCAGACAGTTGTACAATACACACCCCACGGCAGCATGAGGAACAGAGGCAAAGCTGACGTTTAATGGAAAAAAATGTACAGTGATAAAAATTGTGCACTTTTTCCTTGACACAGAAAATGATCCCCTTAGGAATGCTGCCTGTTCAGAAGCAAATGCCATTTAGGTTGGTCCTTCTCCTGTGGCTTTTGCCCCTTCATGCCAAGACCACTGTGTGATCTGACAGAGGACTAAGGCTGTGGTCCCTACACACCATTTCCACAGCCTCAGAGGTGAGCACAGCATTTTATAGTGCAGACCATGAACCTGGGGCTCTTTTTAACAATCTTTACTGCCTTTCACTAAGGGTAGTTCACTATATATACATTCATGGGTCTAAGAGCCACTTTGCCATCCCAAGACATCACCATGGGTGTGGAGAGAGGGATGCAGTGATGCATCCCAGGTGGGATCAGGTGGCAGGATGCAGGTGGCAGCTGTGGGAGGTGACAAGGATGGAGAGTCTTCACACCACTGAAGCAGTGTAAGACACAAGAAGCATCACAGCTTCATTAACCCAGGGCAGCACAGACATCAGTGACAGCTGAGGCAGCCAGTTGATAGAAGGGAGTAGAGACTCCTTCAGAAATGAAAGATTATTTTGAGAATAAAGGCAACCAGGGTAATAAGCAAGATGCTTACAAAGGCAGAGGATAGAAGGAAGAGCATTCAAACCTGCAGGCACCTGGGAAGTGATTTATCCAAAACACTTACAAAAGTGTTCCTTAACAGATAAAATACAAGGGCAACTCACTGCAGGCCAAAACACTGCGTATTAAAGGAAAAAATATCCCACATTAGAAAGAGAGACTTTAGCCTTGGCAGCATCTGCTCCAAGTCCTCTGCTGCTCATGCCAGAACAAACTCTGGATCTCTAAACTCAAATTGTAATTTGCTTCACTACAGAATTCCCAACTCAAGCCCCAATTATAACTCTCCAGTGACGGTGAAACTCCAGCCAACAGTATAACACATTCACCAACACCTGCAGACCTAATAATTGACCAGGGAGGATGTGGATGAGCTCAGCAGAATCACTGCATTGCTCCTGCAAGGCTCAGTGTCCTACACCAGGAAACAGCTTTGCTACTGCAAGGTGCATAATTTAATAAACCATTAACTCAAACCTGAGGTGAAGTAAATTCAGCGTATTATATATTTCAAAATAGCATTAGAATTCAATTTAAGTGTCACCAAAAGCCTAATCCCCAGTATACAGAGCATATTAATAAGTGTCTTGGAGCCTGTGGTTTGATTTCATTTCCAGCTGAGTTGTGTTGCTGCATGGCTGCGATCCCTGCCGCGAGGACGTCTCGGTGACAGCATCACTGGCCTGACCCAGGGCAGAATCACAGGGATGACAGTCCTGCTCTGTGGGCTCTTCCCAGGAGAACACAGGGGTGGGCACTGAAGCAAAAGTAATCCTTCTTCCAGTTGTGTCACTTCTTGGTGTCCCTGCTGAGATGCTGATGTTCCCCACTGACAGAAGGCTTCTCACAGGGTCCTCAGGTGCCCCCAACCCACCCCTGCTGTCGGGTCCCTTTGCAGCCACAGGGACAAAACTCATTTCAGGTAAGGCAGGGGCTCCTGCTCATGCTGAGCTGCTGGATGAGGCACAAGAAGCCACTCTGTGGCTGCCCCCGCCCATGCCATGGTGCATGATAGGGCTGCAGCCCCTGAGGAGGGACAGAGCCAATGCTTTCCCTCCCCTGGGTCAAGCATCGAGGGCAAATGGGGCATCATTTCCACCAAGAGCTGAAAGCACAAAACCTACTCTCCCTTTCTGTGGGAGTTGGATGTGTTTTGGCCTTTTCTCTGTCGCCCCTGCCAGAACTTCTCTCAATCAGCAACCCAGGCACATCCCCCAGCAGTTTGGGAAATGCATCTCTTCTATAAATGACAACAGATTATTTAAGCAACAACTAAAGCACTCTGACTGCTTTTTAGTTTGCTCGCATTAACGTCAGTCTCCTCATATATCTAGGGAACGAATCCGGGATTTTCTTTAAAATGGTGGAGAGTGGTACAAAAATAGAAGCCTGCTTGTCTAAAATAAAGTTATGTGTTTGAAAGGGCTGGAAATTGTTTTTTAATCACAGGCGTCTTTCTTCTGGAATATAGTCTGCCATCTATACATTCTGCTCTTCCACCCAATTTCTCAGGAAAATGCAGCAAGTGTGTTAATAAATAATTTATAAAAACATTACAAAAGATAAAGCACTCCTGCTAAAATGTTTCCAGCCTTTGACACACCAGTTCATTTGTAATCCTCTTTGCCTCCTCTGCACTGGAACATCAGCAGAGGGTTCATGCTGCTGCTCTCACGGCCCCACTTCAGCTACCCTGCAGAGTCTCTAGTTCATAGGGATCCAGGCAGATACAGGCACAGTCCAGCCAAGCCACAGCTCAATGTTATCTACTGTAGATTTCTGTCAAAGAAGATGTTTTTCATGGAAGCAACATCCTGATTTATTTTTGCCATCTCATGTGTGAGGATGGCTGCAGATGCAGGGACTGTCCCAACAAACAGGGCCCCAGGGTTTGTCCTTCCTCCAGCAGCACACAGGCTGTGCTCTCTGTGACACTCCACAGGGTGACTGGGAGCATGATGCACAGGACCCTTTGCTACTCTTACATAGTTTCTCTGAAATTCACTTTCAAGAGTCAGTATGTTAGGCATGTGACAAAAAAAAAAAAGAAAAAAGAAAAATCAAAATAATGAAACTGGACAATTATTACAAAAGAGTTCACAGAACCTTGGAATTTCAGTTGGACTGAGAAATAGCTTTTGCACAGTTCCACCAATTCCATGAGTATTCCAGATCTTAAATGAATCCTGAAAAACATGATGGGAAGTCCTGAGGCATGGCTGTTCCAGTGACTGCATGGCAGCAGAGATACAGCAATGAGCACGGTGCCTTCAGAAGAGCTGGTGAGAAGATGAAAGGAGGGAAAGAAGAGCGCATCCTTCAGAGAGATCAAGTCAAAGGCATGTTAAGGAAGCATGAAAAGGGTATCCACAACTTCCTCATCCTCTGAAAATGATGCTTGTGCATCATGAAGCCAAGTGATAACACAAGAGGACTGACTGTTGCATCCTGCCGATGTCTGGTACCAAAAGCACCTCTGCTGCTGCAGCTCACAGATAAATCAACACAGAAGACAATTC
>VZTT01048218.1:8246-23501 GCA_013400855.1 Buphagus erythrorhynchus
AATATCAGATTGCTTATTCCTGTACTTACCAGTTTGCAGTTGTTCATATCAAAACTGAGACCATGTATTAAAACATTACAGCATGTAGCACACCAAACCTAAATCATTCCTTAAAGGTACAAGAGGGATTTCAGGAATGAGGAAAAGGGTGTGCATAGGGTCAAACGACTTACCCACAGGCACACAAGAACTCTCTGTCACAGCTCTCAACCAGGCCTGGTTCTGCATGACAATTGTGTCCTTCCCTCAAAGTGCTTTGAGTCTGCACTTATACAGCCATTACACATTCAAATAAATGCAGTGAGAAGTCATATATATATATTTATGCATATATATATACACACACACATATATTGGGTTCTCACATTGCAAATTCAGGGAAACACACGTTTATTATTAATGTTGATAATGAGATAATAATAAGCTGACACCGGGGTATGTGATGAGCAACATCAAGGCAAGTCTATTGCTAGCATCCACAGTGGAAATCCTGCCAAGGAAATGTAAGGAAGAAGACTGGGGGGAAAAAAAATAAGCAACAGCACCTGGTAGTGTGAGGGGTGTGTGGGCTGGAAACACTATCTTGGGAGATCAGCAGTTCTGCTTGTAGAGATGCAGTTTAGCCTGTCATTTAGCTTTTTCTGGTAGTTTTCCTTTTGAAATGAATATTATGCTCATTACAGGTGCCAAACTGACAGCCCTTAAGGTTGAAGTTCCCTTTTAGAAAATCAAGTGTAGTAAGCAGCAGTAAGAGAAGCTTTTTCAGAAATGCCTGTCAATTACTTCCACCTTGGCCAGGAAAAGATGGAAAATAGCTAAAATTCATGTTTGGTCTTTATACTTTGCCTGGTAGCAAAGGGATTTTTAATGCTATTTGTGCTGTTTCCACTTTGACTTTGGACATTAATTGGGATCAACATATTTGTCTTTGGTCCCTAACAAACCCTAAAGAGGAGTAACATTTGATTGCTTTTATCTCACCTTGTTATTGATAAGTGACTCCAGCTTTAACACTGACCATGTACCACCATCATTAACTTGGTAGTAATTAAGTTTTGAAGGGCCTTAAATGATACTTAAGAAAACATCAAATGGAAAAAGCTGAAAAACTTCTTATAGGCCCAGACACCAGTGGTTATATCACAATGTGTGTAGCTTTATTTTCTAATCCCCTAATGCTCATTTACTCCTACTTCTTAAAATATTGGCTTGATCTCTGCTAAGCTCCTGCTGGTTTGCTTTTCTTTGGAGCAGCTGAATTGTCTGATTTTCAGGTATGGGTTATTATGTTCATAATAAAGACAAGACACAAGAAAAACCTCCAGAATGTACCTATTTATTTCCTCTGCTCTGTGGAAGTATCAATTCTGTCTAGTCTATTCCTGATGGATATTTGTTGAAGATGACCTCAAAAGTTTTCAAAGAATGGAGTGTCTTTATGGCAAGAATGACCTTCCATAAACACTGTACTATTTAGTACAGGCAGTGGACTGGGTAAGATGGGCCATCTTCATGGTGTGAGTGCTATCAAATAATTTCCTGACTTGCCTATACAGGGTTAGTTAAAATAGTTCCTCCCATTTTACTGACACTGGGATTGTTAGTCCCCTAAGAAAATTAAGCCCCAATTTTCAGTTCTGTTTTATTGGGCTTTTATGTCTATGGGTACCTATACTCTAATTTAAGTCTTTATTTGTCTCACAAAGATCCAAAGACATAGCAGCATATGGTGACAGAGGTTGAGATTAGGTATGGGTCAGACTCAGCAAAGAAGCAGGAAGGAGGATGGTGATGATCTTCTTAATCCTCCAGTTAACAACTGTAAAATGGGAGAAAGATATTGATTTTCATCCTCTCTGCCTCATCCATCAAGTGTGCTGACCTATGAAGAAATTCAGATGTGCCCAACTTAGCACTGAAAGGAACTGCTGGGCATAGTGAGGCTCAAATTCCTCTGTTTCACTGTAACTGGAGGTCACTGGATGTATTGAAATTCAAGCAGCTGTGAAGGGCCAGATGAAATCTGACTCACCTGTCCTGTGAGTTACTGTTCTTTACCTTGTGCCAGTGGCTCTTAAATTCTGTATCCACATAGAGGAGAAATCCCAAAGGAAGAACAGCACACAGGCTTTCATTGACCATAAATCTCTTTTATGACACAGTCTCTTCCACTGCTTCAATAAATCAAAGCAACAACCACTGTTACTGGTTCTTATCTAGAAACCAACACTGACAGAAATTGGAATTTTATTGAAAAATCCACAGAACACAAATTTGGGGAACAGGAGCATTCCTGAAAGGGGGCCAGACCACAGTGCGGTCAAACATCAAAAATCAGAGCTGGCTGTCTCCATACAAAATTTATTTCTTCATACAAGTTTTACCCCAAAATGGCTGAAGTCACTGACAGTCTCTTGATAGCCACCAAAGAAAACCTGGGTGGAGGTAATGGATGGTGGAAGGGGAGGATCAGAGCTGAGGGGCTCTGTGAGCAATGTTAAATATTCCTTCTGGTTATGACATTGTAAATGTGATCAAATTAGAACAGGTGATATGGGAACAGGTACTCAACTGCCACTCTGCCCTTCAGTTCTTTAGTCTATTTTTTTTGTCAGAGAAAATGCTCAATTTATGTTTTGAAATGTACACAGAGATTTCTCTGGAAAAAATACCATGGACTTGTATGTTATATTTTCAAGTAAAACAAAAAGGAAGCAAAATACAAAATTGTCAACCTCCAAAACTCTGCCTAAACTCTCATTGTGATGTATTGCCCTGGGAAAGCCTGCCAGGCTGTTTAACACCTTTATTGCTTGATCCTGGGAGCTCAATTTATTATTTACTGATCCTTCTCCTGTCATTGGTCATGACCACGTATCTGCTTATATTATTCCTAGCAGCTTTCCCAGCACACATTGGTTCAAAAATCAATCACTTCCTAGATCCATCATTTCTGTCCTCCTTTTGGGCTACATGTCTCAAGTGCTAATCTGCCAGGGGCAGTCTAATGCTGTTTACAGCAGCACCTGCTTTTGCCACATGAGGAAAGAAAGACTTGCCTCTTGTTTCTTCAGCCAAAGCACTGTAATAAGTAGATGGCATGGACAAATAAAAACATTTATCTCTCCAACAGTACAGGAGTTCCCTGTTGTACATGTATTTATGCTCTGAAAATTTTCACGTAGTTTCACCATTCCTCTGGGAAGATGGTTCTTCAAAATATCAAATCATCAGTATTTGTCTGAATTACTGTCATTTTATACTACCTTGAGCTTACTTTCATCCTATTACTTATACTCTTAAGTGATATTCTAAATCATTCTCATCCTCTTTTTGCTTATTCCTCTCAGTATTGCATACCAATATATGAATTTCTAGTTTTATTCATCATTCTTACTGTTCATTTATTACTTAAGGATTTTAACATATGCTTTTGGATAAATCTTTTGATGGTATTTTTTTTCACACTTAAATGCAAGGTTGGGAGAACAATGTTTGTGATAACACTGGCTTATTTTTCTGTTATATCTCCTTGCAAGCAACTGCACAATTTTTGTTATCTTTCTTGGAATTGGCCTTTCCGGGTTGTTCTTCTCTCATGTAGTATTGATAGTTATTGATTTTGTGAATTTGCAGATCCTATTTTGTTTTATTTTGATAGAATCATAGAATCACTATGTTGAAAAAAAATCCCTAAGATCATCAAATCTGAACATTAACCCAACACTTCAACTTAACTGAGAAACCCCATGTTCACCACTAAACCATGTCCCTCAGCACTACATTTACATGTCTTTTAAATACCTCCAGCAATGGTGGCTCCACCACTTCCCTAAGAAGCCTGTTCCAATGCTTGACAACCCTTTTGGTGAAGAAATTTTTCCTAATATCCATTTTTTTTGCCAGTTCCTCTTGTCCTGTCACTTGTTAGCTGGGAGAAGAGACTGACCCCCAGCTGTCTACTACCTCTTTTCAGGGAGTGAAAAGGGGTGATAAAGTTCTTCCTGAGCCTCCTTTTCTCCAGGCTGAACACCCCCAGATTCCCCAGCAGCTCCTCATCAGCCTGGTGTTCCAAACCCTTCCCCAGCTCCATTGTCCTTCCCTGGACAGTCTCCAGCCCCTCAATGCCTTTATTGGTGTGAGTGGCACAGAACTGGAATCAATACTTGAGGCGTGGCCTCACTTGTTTTCCAAGTCTCCTAGCACAGCTAATTATGATCCATTCTCACATTTTCTCTGATGTTCACATCTTATTTACTGCTTTGTCACGCTACTCCTGTGCTAAGTTCTGCACACAAAAGATCTTTCCTTAAAGGAGATGCATTGCAGACTCATACAAATGTGGTTGGTTGACCCTGGCTGGATACCAGATGCACAGCAAAGCTGCTCTGTCACTCTTCTCCCCAGCAGGACAGGTGAGAGAAAACATAAAGAACTCTCTCATGGGGTGAGATAAGGACAGGAGGAGATCACTCACCAGTTACAGACTTCACTTGGGGAAATTAATTTATTACCAAACAAATCAGAGCAGGATAACAAGAAATACAACCCAAATCTTAAAACACTTTTCCTCTACCCCTCACTTCTTCCCAGGCTCAACTCCACTCTCAAATTCTCTACCTTCTCCCCATCAGAGGTACTGGGGGATGGGGAATGGAGGCAGCAGTCAGTTCATTGTATGTTGCCTTTGTTCCTCCTTCCTCCTTGGGAATAGCTCTCCTGACACTCTTCTCCTGCTCCAGTGTGGTGTCCCTCTCATGGCAGACTGTCCCCTGTAGCAGGCTGACCCTGTCTGGACACCAAGCACCCACCAAAACCTCTCTATCACTGCCTTCCACAGCTGGACAGGGGAGAGAAAATAAAATGAAGGGTTTATGGGCTGAGATAAGGACCAGGATAGATCACTCACCAAATACCATCACCAGAAAAACAAGATCAACTTGGGGATATTAACTGAATTTATTATTAACAAAATCAGAGCAAAAACACCATCCCTCAATCCTTCCAGCCCTACCTCCTCCCCCAGCATTCAGGGAAACAGGGAAAGGGGTCAGTTCATAACCTGTTGTTCCTGCCCCTGCTCAGGGAGAGGAGTCATTCCCCTGCTGCACCGTGGGGTCCCTCCCATGGGAGACAGTACTCCAAGAAATTCTCCAAACTGAGTCCATTTCATGTCCCCAAACTGCTACAACGTGGGTCACTCTTCCACGGGGTCAGTCTTTCAAGGACAGGCTGCTCCAGCCTGGGCTCTTCTCTCCACAGGGCCACAGGTCCCTGCCAGGACCCTGCTCCAGCACAGGTCCCCCAGGGGGTCACAGCCTCCTTTGGGCATTTCCCTGCTCTGGTGGGGGGTCCTGCAGGGCTGCAGGTGGATCTCTGCTCCCCCATGGACCCCCATGTGCTGCAGGCACAGCTGCCTCACCATGGGCTGCACCAGGGGCTGCAGGGGAACCTCAGCTGCAGTGCCTTGAGCATCTCCTGCCCCACCTTCTGCACTGACCTTGGTGTCTGCAGAGATGTTCACAGAATTCACAGAATTCACAGAATCACTGGGTTGGAAGAGACCTTCAAGATCATCGAGTCCAACCCAAGCCCTAACACCTCAACTAGATCATGGCACCAAGTGCCACATCCAGTCTTTTTTTAAACACATCCAGGGATGGTGACTCCACCACCTCCCCGGGCAAACCATTCCAATACTTTATCACTCTTCCAGTGAAAAACTTTTTCCTAATATCCAACTTATATTTCCCTTGGTGCATCTTAAGACTGTCCTCTCGTTCTGTCAGTTTTTGCCTGGTGGAAGAGACCAATCCCACCTGAGCACAGCCACCTTTCAGGGAGCTGTAGGGACTGATAAGGTCACCCCTGAGTCTCCTTTTCTCCAGGCTGAACACCCCCAGCTCCCTCAGCCATTCCTCACAGGGTTTGTGTTCCAAGCCCCTCAACAGCCTCATTGCCTCCTCTGGATGTGCTCAAGTGTCTCAACATCCTCCCTAAACTAAATTAAATGTTCTTCTCACATGTTCTCACTCTGCTCTTCCCTGGCTGTAATTGCAAACTGTGCAGTAACTTTTTTCCTTGTTAAACATGTTATCACAGGGGCATTACTCACATTCCTGATGGGCTCACCCCTGGCCAGTGGCAGATCCATCCAAGACAGTTGGCATTGGCTCTGTTGGACATGGGGAAAACTTCTGGCAGCTTCTCACAGAAGCCACCCTGCTCCTTCCATAAAACCTTGTCACACAAACCCAATACAACAAAATAAATAATTCAGAAGGTAAATACTCAAAGAGGGAAAGAGAAGTTATCAGTGAAGACAGTTGTGTGTGGGTCATATATCCTGTTATTTAGATGTATTCCTGATTTCACATCCTAATTTTTTAGAGTTTTCTGTTTAAAAACTCAAAAGTTGATCTGTTAGACTGTAAGGTTGGCTGTGCACTATTTTAGATATTCCACAGGAATAATCAATTCTTAAGAGACATAAATTTTCATGTTGTCTCATTGAGGGCCCTCTGATGTGATCAAAATCACAGCATGGGCAGTGACTATAGGATGTTACCAGGCCTTAACATGGGGAATGGGGCTCTCAGGGAACTTCAGGAAAGAGTTAAAATATTGTGAGCAGCCAAGAAAGCCAAAAGAAGGATGAAAGGGAAGAAAGCTTTCATTGTTTGAAACAACCTTCTGGGACTGTTTAAACTTAATTGAAACCTCTCTAACTTTTCTATAAACCCATATTAGGAATATTGAAATTGAAAAATAATCTTTTCTGTTCACTTTTACAGCGACTGAACTTTTTCAAGGACTTGAAAAAATAGTAGCTAATATTTTGAGGATATGTGCCTTTATTTCTTTTTAAGGAATTATTACATTTGAATCTCTTAAACATAACATAAAGCCTGTTATTCTTCTTTCAAAGTTACACTCTTATTTCAAAGTTGCACTATGCCAGAGCAAATCTTCAGCACAATAAATGTTTTCCTTAGCTGACCTCTGCTGGAGCTGTTTTGTTTTTGTCCTAAAAGAGATTCTGGCAAGGACACTAAAGGTTCCAGATTTGCTCTGTGACTCTAGCTCTTTCTTTGGCTCTCAACTGGCTATACATTATTTACTGCAGCACAACATGTGCCTTGATGACCCTGAAAAATGGGCAGAGTCCACTAAGCAAAGCAGGATATCTGCTCAGAGGATTTTACAACCTTCTGAAGTACTTTTGGAAGTTCTAGAAAGCAGCAGAGTTCTCACCATTACCACTGTACTGAGTCCAGCAGCTCTTGGGGTAAGGTGTATTTCTCAGAGTTGCTGCACTCCCAGAGCAGTTTCTCTGGATGATGATCCTCTTCTACAGGAAAATAGCTCTTACAGTCTGCTACTTTGGTGTCACATATTGCTGAGGTTGGAAGTGACCTCTGGAGCCTGTCTAGCCCACACCCTGCCCAAATCAGGGCAAGCCAAACCACGTTGTTCAGGGCTATGCCCTGTTGGGTTTTAAATATATCCAAGGACTGAGACTCCACATCTCTGGGCATAATGTTTCAGTTCTTAGTCATCCTCACACTAAAAACGTTTTTTCTTTCTTGTGTGTCAACTTTTGCCTATTGGCTCTTGTCCCTTCAGTGAGTTCAGCTGAGAGGAGCCTGGCTCCCTCTTCATTACAAGCCCCACACTCCCCAGTCAGGGACCTGTACACATGGATAAGATTCCCTCTGAGTCTTCTCTTCTCTGGTTCCCCCTGAGCCACCCCTTCTCTTACAACCTCTTCTTATGTGTCAGATGCTCCAGTCCCGTAAATATCTTTGTAACCCCTCACTAGAGTTGCTTCAGGACATAAAAAACTCTCTTGTCCTGGGGAGCTCAGCACTGGAAACAGCACTCCTAATTTGTAGCATCAGTACTGAGCAGAGTGGAAGGATCCTGCATCCAGCCCTTAAAACTGTGTCTAAAAAGGTAGAAATCTTTATTGGGAGCACAGAGAAGGCCACATCAAAGTTTTGAGCTCTCTGGAGGGCTATCCAACTTTTGTCTCTATGCTGCATTGCATCCTGTGTTGCTTTCAGAGCAAACAAAGGCTCATGTATCAGTAAGAATGCCCTGTCTTTGCATGTTGTTTACTTCTGATCTAGATTAGTCTTAATGAACACTGCATGTGATTGGAATTGGATGCCCAGGGACTCTTCACCCCAGAGAGGTTTCGAAGCATTTTGAGTGCAGCAGTGGGGTGTGCCCTGGTATGAAATGAAGTAAGGGAGGCTATGTGATATGCTTCTTTTGAAACACAGCTCTTATGAAAAATTCAAGAGGTAATGCTTTCCTTTTGTTCACTGCCAGTTCATCTAGTTTGCAGCTACAGAAAGAGAGATTATTATTTTGGGGTACTTTAATGTGTGGGAGCTTTTAAGTGGATATAGATTTGTTCTGTTTGTTGTCAAGGTGCCAGAAGTTTTTCAAGCCTGGTAATGCTCTTTCCATGTTTTATTCAGGTTGTCATCAGTAATGAAATATAATTTAATTTTACTTTCCTATTATGTTTTTCTCATCTCACTATCAAAAAAAGAAAGTGTGCAGAATAGTTTTTATCACTGCTTACAAATAAAGGAGCTTTACAAACAAATGTATGCAAAAAAATTAATGTTTTTGTAGAAAGGCTTTAATTTATTATTTAGCTCTATTTTTCCAGTGATAGTAAAAACATGTTTTTTATGAACATCACAGTACCCTTAATTCTCGAAGACAATTTACACATTAAAAATAAATTGCAAAATCCCAGTAGGTTTCAGCATGTTGACACATTTTAGATTAAGGATGGTAATTTTGATGGTTGCTAACTTTTAAATAAGTAAGTTAGAAGGCTAAAAATGATTAGCTAGAGCTGTTTTGTTTGTTTGTTTTTTTTAAGGATGAAAACCCACATTCTTTGAGACTAGACTGATAGTCTTATTTCTTCAAGATGGAATCTCAACACTTTTTCCTTTTCTCTATTGCTAAGAGTTCAAAGAGAAAAATGAAAAAAAAAATAATCTTAAGATGGCAGGCTGAAGTCTGGAGAAGACCTGCAACTACATCTCCTGAGAGATCCACAGGATGTGGATGTTTATTTCTGCCCTCGTTCTGGTGGGAGCTGCTCAATCTCTCATTGCCTACTCAGGTGTTGTTTCTACCCTTTAATGTAGCCTTTGTGTGAACTCAATGTCCATCCCTGAAGCCAGCTGGCTGCCAAAGGAGGAATTGCTGCAGTGGTTCCTTGTGGTCACAACTGGTAAAATTACCAAACAGGATTTCCTTAAACCAAGCCTTTCCTACTCACCACGAGCATTGACTCCTTCATCTCCTCCCTGCTGTCCTCAGTGTGGGAGATCAGCATTTTCTCCCTTCTCCCCACCCTATCACATGGACTCATTTTGTGTTCTGACTGCTTCTGCAGCATCATCTCCTGCAGCCCTGGCACCCATTTCCTAACAAAAATCTTCATCCTTCTCAATCACCTGCATTCATTTCCCCTTAATCTTCCTCATCACACTCCCATAACTCCTCTTCTGCTCCCAGAATTGCACTTGCTTGAAACAGGTCTTAAAGAGAAGCAGCCCTTTGGCTATCAGGTACATTTTCTGTCCTTTTGCAGATTTTTATTTAAATCCTATTTCTTTTGCATTCCTCCATTAGGTTGCTGTCAAACTTCTGTGCATTTTTGCCTCGGGATAATAGACTACATATGCATAATACATAGTTTGGATGTCAATAGATTTTATTACAGTTTAGGATAGTGGTTCTGCTTAATTTCATGCTATCCACAAACTAGGTGGTAAATTGTTGTCTCTGACAGGAAGGTTATGCTACAGGCTAGATTTTACTCTGAGTTACATTCAAGCATCTTTCTATCAGAGTTTGAATTTGGAATTGAAACAGAGAAGTTCTGGTCTCCTTATCAGACCTGACATACAATCCTGTTACATTACAGATGCACCTCCCTGATATAAAGGAAGTGAAAAACCCCAGTTCACGGTGAATTTTTGTGGTTAATAGTATCTGATAAAATACAAGTGACTGAACAGCACCTTGGATGGGTGAGGGAGACAAGGCATCCAGGGAAGCATTGTTACCTTCCTAGCAGAAGGGCAAAAGCAAAGATAAATGTAGGTCACTGGAAAAGCCAGAAGCAACAGTAAAATACTGAGAAAATTCCAGAAGAAACAAGGCAAAGTGACTGCAACAGTGTTTAATCCTCATCACATCTCAGGACATACTCAAAGCAGATGCAAAATCCAGAAATCAGCAAAGCTACATCAGTCCTTTCCCCCTCCTTCAGCAGGGCATGAGAAACCAAGCAGTCATTTTTTGCAAATTCACCTCGTTATGTCTACAAGGTCTCAAATTTCTGAAGCAAACCCCCACTGTGGAATTTCACTAACAATTCTTTCCTGTCCACTGAGGAACAAACCCAAGCAAGACACTGGTCTGGCCTCGCTGTGTGAGTAGAAAATGTTCAAGAAACAACTGGATGTGGCACTTGTTGCTATGGCTTAGCTGATGTGCTGTTTGTCAAAGGTTGGATTTGATGATCTTGGAAGTTTTTCCAACCTCAGTGACTCTGTGGTTGTGAGATTCCATGAAATGCCCTGCACAGAAGGATGGCAAGTCACTCACCTGACTTCCCATGTCTTGGCTGTTGTTCCCTAGACCCCAGAGCTCAGCAGTACCAGGCTGTCCCATGCAAGGAGGGTGATAGCACAGCCTGTGTGTACCCTGGTTCAAGGCCTGGCTCCAGTTCACTCTAGTCAGTCAGCTGCCCTTTCCCATGTTTGTAATCTGGAAACAAGGCAGTTGTGCTTTTGGCATGTGCAATAAATAAAACAAGGAGTGTGGAGTGGGAAAAGGTATACAAGCATTAGGATCACACATAAAATTAGAATATTCTGGAAAAAAAAATTAAATCTGGCTGGCCTCCTGTGTCTCTCTGCTTCCCAGACTGCTTCTCTCCCTTCCCAGATTTAGTTTCTAATAATCTGTCCCATCTGTCAGACACAAGGTCACTGGGGTATTTTCAGGGTTGATTCATCCAAACATAAGAGATCCCACCCACAAGGATGCATCTTTTCTGTACAGAACTGACTATATGGAAGCAGACAATTGGAAGCAATTAATCACACCAAAGACAAACAAACTTTTCATAAATCATTAAGCTAACCTTCCATCTCCTCATCTCCCTCCATGCAGCTTGGAAAAAAGGCCTTGGATTGCAGAGAAAATGTTGCCAGTGCATTTTGTGGCTTATAATGATAGCAGGAGGGCTTGCCTTTTTTTTCCCCTTTGGCTTTTTTTTCCCCTTGTGTGACTATGATGTGAGTATGTCTCTGTAGATCTTCCACACCGAGACCTCCAGCCGTATATAAAGAGACCACACTCTATTCAACCATCATTAAGCATCTTTTTCAGCCTTCTACTATTTCATCACTGTACTGTCCATTCAGCAAGTTTTCATGCTTGAAATATCCACACTGACCCTTGAGATGTGCCAGCTAGTTTGTGTAACAAACTAGTTCTGATAACCTGCTTTTATGGCCCCTGTCTGCAGCGCCTCAGCTCTCATTCACATTCATCGTGCTGTACAAGAGCCTTGCATCTCTGACCTTATTCCCCATGAACTAGTTGTAATACTTTAGATTTAATGGTCTTATTGTTGAGCTGCCCTTGGAGGGATCCTTGTGCTTTTCCTACCAAAGTCTCCTTGAGAAAGGTGTCTTACCAGAGCATTTGCACTTCAAAGTGCTCCAGGAGGGCCCGAATCAGCAGCCACCTCACCAAACACAGCTTCTAGCTGGAAGAGAGTCTGGATTGTGTCCTTCACAAAGGGCAGGTGCTTTAGGAAATGAGAATGAACTACAAAAGGACAGGTAACAGATCCTCATCTCTGCTTTGCTACTCCATATTCTTTTAGCAGATATGTCCAGAAAAGCCCTTCAGTTGACTGGTTGCCAGGTGATGTAAATCCTTGAAATGGAGAAGTTACACAGCTGATTATATTCTTATAATTTGTAATGTGAAACAATGACAATTGTGATATAGACAATAGCAGGAAAAGACTAACTGGAGAAACCAGCTAGCCAAAACAGAAGTCTTGGAGTTTGACTAGTATAACCTTGGAGAAGCAGGGGCACAAGTGTGAGCACAAGGACATGTATGACAAGAGAACCTTAAGTGTGCAAATAAAACATCCAACTGTAACATCTCTGTTGCAAAAGAATATTCAGCCAAAGAGGAGACAAGAACTAACAATGTGTAAATTTTGTCTACACAAATGGCTGTCAAGGCTACTGCATGCTTCCATCCCCTGGAAAGGTATTTAGTCAGTTACATGCAGTTCTGTCCCACAGGGTGCCATCTCTGAATCAAAGGAAACTTGAATTGTTGCTCTTTATGTTTACCTAGAGAGGAAGATCTAAACTTGCTTTTCATAACTAGCAAACATACTGGATTTATAAGAAAGCTATGATGACAGACTATCCTCAAACTGTAAAATATAGCTAATGTGCCAGTGGTAAGAGCCAAGTCCACTCCTATTTAAAATCCTTTTGGGAAGACCACTTTCACCCACCTTTATACATTGCCATGTATGTACACCTCTGTCTGAACTAGCTCCAGGCACAATCAGGAGAAGTAAGTACATGGGGAACCTGGATCATCTGGTCTATTTTAGCTCTCTAGATGAATCACCTCTTGCCTGCTTCTCTCTGGCTACACAGGAAGTCTGATTGCTTGTTCAGATGCAGGTGATTACCTTGTAGATGTTTCTGTTGGAAAAGGTGTGCATTATCTTTCAGAACTCTTTGATATATTGAATGGTTGTGTGAAGAACTGAACCTATGTTTAGTTTTAGAGAGTGAAGAGGATTAACTGAGTAATGACAAGAGATGGCTGCAATGGTTGGTGGAAGAAAGATTAGTTCATCCTCAGTTTCTTCACAGAGCCCAAAATGTGAAGAAGGAGTCTCTCCATGACCAGCAGAATTAATGTCACATATTGTGTCACCTGGGTGGGAAGGCAAACACAGGGTGAATGAGGTGATGCCACACACTGTATTCTGCATTTTCACTTCTCCCTATGCCAAAACTGTGGCTGCTTACTGTGCAGACTTGCCTAGAGACTTGGGGCTGTTGAATTAGCAGAATGAAGCAGTCAGCCTCTTCCTCAGGGTATTTTACAGGTCTCTGTAATGTCACCAATGTAATTCCTGGCTGTGGTGGGGAAAAGGGCTTACAGAAGAGGAAATTTTTGTGGATAAGATTAGTATAATTTAGAATAAATGGCCTGCTTGGTGTATCCTGACAACAACAACAACAAAACAAAAACAATCAAACAAACAAAACAAAAACACCAAACCAAAAAAAGCAACCAGCCAAACAAAAAAACCAACCAAACAAAAACTCCCACACCAAAACCCATGAACTACTACTAGCATTTTGAAAACAAAATTTGAAGTAAAAAGTGAATCACAGAGNAATCAAACCAAAAGCAATAGTGGTAATCTGCAAAGAGAAGACTGGTAATTTCAAAGGGTTCCCAAATGCCTACCAGGTAAATACAGCACCATGGCAATTTAGTCACTGTCTGAGGAGTATCCCCCAGATATATTAGTCACTCTATGGAAGACCAAGAGGAGTGATAATTTGACCAAAGACAGATGAGAAAAACTGCTGCTCCTGGAGAACAGGCCTGATCCTTCTATCTGATCCACAAAACAACAATTGATAAATTTCACAGACGTGGACTTACCTACTTTGAAGCGTGGAAGGAGCAATCCAGGACACAGACATGTGATGCCTTGGTCTGAGGAATTCCAAAATGTGCACATCTGCCAGCCTCCAGGAAGATGCAGGGTAAGAGAAATTTAGGATAATATATATTACTTCACCTTTGTGGCTTTATCAATAACCTAGGCCTACTTTTCTGTTAATCAGTTATTTGGCTTTTGTTTTCAGGACAGTGCTTATCTCAAGCAGTAACAAAAATAAAGTAATTAGACTTTTAAGAATGGTTAATATCCAAATCTTAGTCTATTTTTCTTCTCTTTGCATTGATTTACAAAGAAAAAAAGAGCAGATGCTTCCTCTGGTTGCTACTAAGATCCTTAACTGTCTGAGGGATTTTTCATGGAATTAAATCTCTTAGTTAAAGAAGCAAGAAGTCACCTTCAGTAAAATAAATATTGTAACAAAATTTTGCAAAGTTGACAAGAATGTTGGCTCCTGCCCTTGCCCCCCACGTTATCTGTCTCTGAAGACACAGCACAAAGGAAATACAGTCAAAAAGATCAATGACCTTTGAAGAAGAAAGTCTCTGAGAACAAAGTTGTGTTGTTTTCCTGTCAGTAAATTTAGCATTCCTTTCGTGAAACACAATTTAGTCAAACTATTAAATGCAACCATAGATCTTATTAATGAAAAACTGCTAATTTAGTTTTTCTCCAATTATAGTGTAAGGTTTGGTGTAGAAGAAAAAAAAAAAACAAAACAACAAAACACTAAAACCAGCGTCTGATTTCTCCAGCCCTTCCACTGTCTGTAGTAAAAAAACAAAATGAAAAAGTTTTCTTCAGGCAAGAGAACAAGAAAACAATTATCTCCTTCTTCCCTTTTTAAATTCCCTTTTCCCTGTCTACCTCGCCATCTCCCTTAACAGAGGGATTATTATCAGAAATAATAAAATCTATTCCCTAAGGATAAAGGATGAGTAAACCTTATGGAAGGTGAGATTTTCTGAACCATTCATTTGAAAAGTCATTTAGTATTCATAACCCTTTCATTCTAATTTAAATCTGTATGGCTTGAGCCAGTTTTCTCTTGGACCAGTTTTACACCTGAACAACTCCTCTGGGAAGGCTTCTACCCTACATTGCATTTTGCACACTGAATTATACCTGAAAGAAATGAGTGCTAGATGCTATAGCCCTGCTCTGGGGCAATTCTTCATGCACCTTGAAGGGTAGAAGATGATTACCTGCAAGGCAAAAAGCAGCAGAAATCCTGGGCCCTTTGCCATTTATGGGGTTACTTCAGACTTTCAGTAGCAGCAAAGCCAAGGAACTTTGTAGGGATGATTCAGATGTACAATGGAAGAATCTCCTATGAAAGAGGAAAGTATGCATATGAACTCTACTCCTTTTTCCTGTCCTGTCCTGTCCTGTCCTCTCCCTCTCAAGATAGCCCCACAAGCCAGGAGCAGCCTTGCACCTGAATATCTGGGGCAGTTCTG
>VZTT01048222.1:5188-20123 GCA_013400855.1 Buphagus erythrorhynchus
CAGAGGTTCATTCAACTACAATTACATTTTTCAGAAATTTTGTAACAGAGAGTCATAATTACCATGAGTCCTAAAAGTTTCAAGGGCAGAAGATTATATTTATCTCTACAGCTAACCTCTCTTGTTCAAATAAGAATTCAACACTGATAAAGTATTTGTACTCTGTGAGTATACACATACACATCCTATATACAATCTCAGTGACAGTTGTGGAAAACTTACATCATACATCCCTTCCATACTCTGTCTTTAACCTTCTCCTCTATTCTAAAATTCAATTTAACAGACCAAATATTTTCCCTCTCAGCTGTGGTATTCCTCCTCTCTGAAGATGAGCAAGTAGACTACAGCTATTTTCTTCTGTGTCTAAAATTTTGTGGAGTTAAACAATAAAGAAGGTTTGCAGGAATGACCTCAGATCTGTACAATGGGATTTGTAACACTGCATTTTAACCCTAAAAAGGTCTAACATTCCTAAAATGAGACTTTGCAGTACAGAAAAGAAACTGTATTTCTAATATCTAGATTTTTCACTACCTTTGAAAATTTTACAATGCTTTTCTGAATCCCGCCAAGTAAGATAATTCAAGAAACTTAAGGCACTTAACTGTAATATTCAATGAATGGCAACACTTCTGAAACTCTGTATATAATTTTCTTCTTTAACATTGGTAGCTGGTACTCTGCAATGGGACAGTAACAGATGAAATCATCTCTAACTCATTTCAGCATTCTTTTCTCTTGTGAGTAATTAATCTACCCCAAATCATAACAATTACCCTTCCAGCTCTATTCACCTACTTCATGGGCCCATGAATATGCATAACAGGCTTTTTTCTTAGTGGAAATTAAATTCCATTGTGCCGGTTTGTTATTTTGCCTGGATACTGGTGAATATCACTGACTTTTGATAAGATTTTGGCTGTCACATGCCTGTGTCAATTCTCAAAATGAGACTTAGGAAGTGATAAGTAGTCAATACTGTCCCATCAAACTACTCAATTAACAAGTAGGTGAGTGGCATCAAACCTGGTATTCTTAAAGCCTATATTAATTTGTCATCAAGGGAAAAAAACCGTGTGATTTATCCCTATACTGTTGCTATTAACTGCTCTGAAATTAGGCTTATTTGCACTGAGGAAAGCAATGAAAGAAAACACAAGTCTATCACATAAACTCCAACTTCTTGTACAGGGGGTGAAATCCAGATTCATGAAGAAAAACGGCCAGAGGACCAAAAGAAATCATCTGTCCAAGACAGAAGACACCAAAGAATTAGTCTGACATTTAATGAACTGTCTCACACTCAAATAAGTATGGGAATGCCTATATAATTTCACAGGTTATCTCTTCAGATTCCCTATTTTCAAATCACTTGATCATTCACACTCCCTGATGCCTGATTCATTCAAAGGATGTTTTATGTAGCAAATTAATCAACTCCCCCACAGGTGAAACCAGCAGCAGTGCTAGGAGAAGTTTGACCTTTCTCTACAGAAAAGAGCAACAAAACTCCACTATCTGCATGCCCAACACTCTCATGTACCCAACAGTGCATATAGTATATATCTCCTATATACTATATATGCAATGGTTGTGTATTCCCCAGCACAACCCTACACTTTTGCAGCATTCTGAAACTGAAAAGCTGAAAGGAAATTAATGTTTTAGGGGCACCAGTGCATCAGATGGGAGCCAAAGGAGAAACAGGTAAAATACTAGGACTTAACCACACTCAAAGAGCTGGAATACTCTCTGTTCAGAGGTTGTGAGAACTCTAGAAACAGCTCTGGGCAGGTAGCTCTCAGCCACTTTGTATTAATCTGTAACACTTATTGGAAGAGGTAGACACACTTGTTTTTCCAGTATAGATGGAGACTGTACCATCTTATTGTTCAGTGTTCCTGAAAATGTTTGCTATATTGGAACATACCTTTCTGGACGCAGCTAGTATTTTCCCAGACCTTCACATCACCACTTTCTGCAATGCTATATCCAGCCTCTGGGACCATTGGAAGCCAAGCTGACGTGAAAATATGACTGAATTAAGAAGTCAGTTGAAAAATATTTAAATATCGTGGATAACACCAATCTCATTAAAGGATTCAACAATCATTACATAAAAGCCTCAAAACAGCCTGTCTCTGGGATAGGAAATTAATTACAAATACAGAATATCAAATCATGTCCAAATCTTATTGCTCTAAATTGAGAGGCTTGAGATATTTTTCCTCCCATCAAACACAGATTCACTGCTAATGATCACATACACTTCAACAAAGCTGTTTGAACAAGGCCACCTTAGCAGTGGAAGAAGGTCCAAACCTGTAGATCTGGAGTTACCACCTGGGTCACCTGTCAAACCTTAGTGACCTCTTGCTCTCCTCTGAATTGGCATTTGGACTGATGTTACCAGCTTGCAAAGACATTTCCTGGATGCTGTCAATAAGTATCTCTGAGGGAAGAGCAGTTCGGTGGCCCATACACTGCAGGGCCATTGATTACAGCATGACACACCCCGGATGTCAGAGCCCTTCCTCAAACCAGGATCACAGACACTGGACTCCATTATCCCATTCCCTAAACCAGTGCTACAATATAAAGTGGAAAATAGCTACAGGGTATTCCTGAGGAATATCATCTTAAAAATTACATTAGCATTTCCTTGGGTATGAAAGAAAGAGATGACGCAGCAAAAAATAAGGGAAGGGACATCTGAATTATTAGATGCTTAACCAAGATTCAAAGGCTCAGATCAGCTCACACAGGACAGGAATATCTTAATCAATTCCTAGTAATATGCATTTCTTCACAATGGTCACCGAGAAGAATGCTCTGATGCCAATTTTTTGTTTGTTTTGTAATTCTTTATATATAGTAATGTGGAAATGCAGCGGATATTTTTATCAGCCATTCAAGATTAGTGAATTCTTTCTCTCTGATGTCTGTGAAATCTGCTCTTGCATGCACAGTCTGTGTTGCTGTTCTTCAAAATCCTGCTGCAATCATGACAAAAAATCTCTTAGAAAAACATAGCTGGAAAATAGAAGTGTTTGTCCTTTATATATTCCAGCTGTTATACAGCAGGCCTTCAGCTTTGAAGGACATTTTCTGTATGATTTATACAGACAACTTGGCAGAAAGCTAATCACATTGCTTGGGTATGTGTCCCTCTAAAATTAGTGCAGACGTTTCTGTGGAAAATTGATTATGTATACTAAGAAGAAATGTTTTGGCCCACAGAGAGACCACACACATTTACTGGTTTGTGAGGAGATTCTATTCTCAACAGATTCCATTCCTTTTACACTAACAGGCTGCATGAAGCAAATGATCATTTATTACTATATCTAAGAAGATAAGTAGATTTTCATATGGGTTTAGCCAGGACTCACTTTCAAATGGTTTTAGGAATAACTTAGGTTTTGGTCACACCACAATGTATTGCAAAGATGCCCATATCAAGATTGAGGAAATGGTTGTAGTCCTGGATCTAGAACTCTTAGTATATTTGCTCTACTTGTAAGTTACAGTAAAAATCTAGGTTTACATAGAATCCACATGAACTTCATGAGTTTCAGTGATGCCACGTTTAAGGCAGTGCACATGGCTCAGGGCAACCTCCAGTATCAACTCAGGCTGGGGGAAGAACAGATTGAGAGCAGCCCTGCCCAGAAGGATTTGGGGGCACCAATGGATGAAAAGCTGGACATGAGCTGGAAATGGGCACTTACAGTCCAGAAAACCAGTTGTATCCTGGGCTGCCCAAAAACCGTGTGGCCAGCAAATTAAGGGAGGTGATTCTGCCTCTCTGTTCCACTCCAGAGAGATCCCACCTGGAATGCTGTGTCCAGCTCTGGGACCTTCAACACAAGAAAGACCTGTTGGAGTGGGTCCAGAGCAGACCCACAAAAGTGGTAAGAGGGCTGGAGCACTCTTCTCTGAAGACAGGCTGAGAGAGATGTGGTTGTTCAGCCTGAAGGAGAGAAGGCTCTGAGGAGCCCTTATTGCAGCCTTTCAATACTTACAGGGGGCTGAAAAGAAAGAGAAGCACAGACATTTCAGCAGGGCTTGTTGTGATGGGACAAGAGGTAATGGTTTTAAATTAAAGGAGGGGAGATTGATACTAGGTATAAGGAAGAGATTTTTTACAGTGAGGGTGGTGAAGCAGTGCAATATGTTTCCTGAAAAGGTGGTGGATGCCCCGTTGAAAACATTCAAGACCCAGTTGGACAGAGCTCTGAACAACTTGATCTAGTTGAAAATGTCCCTAGTCATTGCAGGAGGTTTAGACTAGATGATATTTAAATGTTCCATCCAACTCAAATCATTCTATGACTCCATTTGAACAGAACAACATATATTCATCCTCTAAAAGACGTTCCATTATAAGAAAAAAATGTTTTCTGCACATTACTTCATAGAAGTCCTTATCATGTCACCAAGAAAGAGCAGTTATATTCAATTTCTCTATTGGCTAGACCTAAGACTATTAAAACAATTGAGTTGTTTATTTTAAAATTTACTGACTCTCCAATCAGTTGATGGAGGGGGGTGGGAAGAAAGAAAGCACTGTTTCTTGTTGAAAGGAAGATTTCCAAGACTAGTTCATTTGTTAAGAAAATTAAGTGATTGTCCCAAGAATTAGGCTTCCCAGAATGGTATAAAAGCATGGTCTCTTTCCAACATCCAGAGATGTTCCAGAGTACCGCTATTACAAAGCATCAGACTGCAAGCCTAATTAGTCTACCAATGCTGATATCGCCTCCTTTTGTTAGAAGTTCTGCTTATTACCCCCACAGAAACTTGCCAATAATATAAACTAAGGATTATAAAATGCTATAAAAAAAGACACTAGGAATGCATTTCAGAAGCAAGCTTACTCAATAGTTATGGTCCAAGAGATAATGATATGAAAACAACTCTTAACATCTTCATATCAACTTTGGAACTGGCGCAGTCCAGGGAAGGAGAGAGCAGAAGAAACTGTAATCACTGACTAAAAAGTTCCAACTTAATATATGAACAGTCACAAGGAAATAGCAGTAAAGCAGAGAAGAGGTTTTGAGTGTCATATTATGGTAATAGAGTTTCTAACATAAGTACCAATGCTTCACAGAAGAAGTCAATTTTCTCGTGAAGAGAAACTTCTTCGCATAGATTTATGGTCCAGAAAGGCATGGATAATGTCTAAAAAAGAAAAAAAATGGTGTGCCAGTGCACACTATGAAGTATAAACTGATAAAATATATAGCAATAGAAAATAATACTTAAACAGGGAGTGTTCTGAAGTCTTTGTTTCATATGTTAGGCAGATTCCTTGTGTTCTTTCAATTTTGATCAGAACCTAACGACCTATTTTCACAACAATATTCTCAGAAAGAAACTTTTTGGTAACTCTTTGGTAATTTTTTCATAGCACCTCATTCAGTCTGCTGGACAAAATCATCAGCTACATCCTGAAGAACTGAAGTGATTATCTTCTTCACCACAGTGCTTATTAAAGCAAATGGAAAACTGAGTCATTCATGTTCTTCATGCATATTTCTTACAATATATGCTTTACCTCAAAGGTAATGAACCCATCTTGGGGCTTCATTTGTTTACTTTTGATTTTAGTTTACAGGACAGTAGCCTAGAGAAAGAAGAGAAACCTGAATCAAATAAATGACAAAAATTGACAAAAATTGACAAAATTACTTTTCTCCAGCAAACATTTCCTAAATGGACCTTCTCTTGTTACTGTTATCCATGTCATAAGGTAGTATCCTCATAACTGATTCCAGGCCAAAGACAAGGTAAAAAAACACATCAGAAAAGCAAATATCCTGTCTGTGCATTTGAATACAGCATAACTCACCTATTACTTCTTGGTTTCAACTCTCCTGTTATTTCTTCCTTACAAACCTGTTGCAGCATAACTGCTAGGTAGAGTAATTTTCATGACAGAGTTTCTTAGGCATCTGAGGTGTTACTGGAAAAACAGTTTTAATGGAAAAATTCCTTTTAAAAACGTACATGGGAATATCTGTCAAGTACTTTTTAGAATAGCAGTGATTGTCTAAGAGCAGTAGTCAGAAAGCAGATCTGCACACTAAGTTGGTCAGTGCAAATACTGACATTTGGAGCAGTAACCCTGCTTTCCTTTTGCTGGTGAAGAAAAGGAGACATTTCTACAGCACCATTCATCTCATCCAAAAGAGATGTCTAAACAGGATCAGATTGATCCTTCCCTTTGTAAAGAATGCCTGTTAACTACTGCAGCTCATGTTCAGCCTCAGGTTTATTGACTAGTTACAGAGAATCCTGCTTGTTAGAAAATTACATCTGATTTCCCAGAACCACACAGGCTTTCACCACTGCTTGTAGAGGCAACATGCAGAACTTTCTGTTCTGGAAACTGAAGATGGAAACACTTCAGACTGTTTTAGAGCCAGAGTTCCTAGACCTGAGCATGCATTACTGAAAAGCTCTGGCATTCTCCTTAGTAGAAAATAGAATTGCACTGTCTGACCATAATCATAGGAGCATATCCAGAACACTCAGGAGAATCTTCTATTCGTTTTCTAAATATTTCAATTATTAATCAAGAAGTCAACTGTGTAAAGTTCCCTACATCTTCCAGGAAGTCCTTCGTGGACATGCAGCATGCAAACCCTTCCCCACTTTCCTCTAGCACTGCTGGAAGCAGGAGTCAGCACTCAAAGCTCATTCGACGTTTCACCAGCTCCCTCTGTTGCTGATGGAGAGAAACAGCCTCCCTTAGAATCATCTCTCTCCCAGACCCACTCGGCACTGGAAGTTCGGTCTGCACTCTGAGTGTCCCTCCAGTAGATCTCAGAGGAGAGTACGGGTGTCCCCTGGGCGGGGACACCCTTCCCTTTACGTGAGGACTTAGGCATTTGAGAAGAAACAACCACACCGGGCAAGCTCCTTCTCCCGTGAGTGTGACCACACCAAATCCAGGCCTGCAGCCTGATCCCAGTTCTGCAGTTATAGCTGGATCTGCAGAAGCTGCTCATATGGTAACGGAGAAGCAGAAGGAAGCGAATGAAAGACGTCTGTATGAGCTCTCCTGCCCTTCTGTCTGTTGTTGATAACTTTTCCAGACATGAAGGAGCTGGTACAGACCCTGTACCCTCTTGCATCCCAATGAAACTTAAACCCATTCCTGTGTGTCCCATATCACAGAGCAAAAAAAGGCTAGTCTGCCACTGGCACTGCTTGGCTGGGGATGAGACCCGTTCCTTCCTCTTTCCTTTCATCCCACTCTGTGTTATTTGTCTGTATGGCCTGCTGCCCTAAGCTGCCTGCACACTGGGAAGGGGAACTGCAGGCCCACTTTCCTTTAATGACAGCAGCATGCTTCTGTGAGAAAATCACAGAATCAGCTCGGTTGGAAAAGACGTCTGGGATCATCAAGTCCGATAACTTAACACCATCATTTCAATAGGCCATGGTACTAAGTGCCATGCCCAGTCTTTCTTTAAACACCTCCAGGGACAGTCCCTCCACCATCTCCCTGGACAGCCCATTCCTGTGTCTAATCACCCTGTCTGTGAAGAAATTCCTTCTAATGTCCAACCTAAACCTAAAGGCTTGAGGCTATTTCCTCTTGTCCTGCCACTGGTTGCCTAGAAGAAGAGACCGACCCCCACCTGGCCACACCCTCCTTTCAGGTATTTGTGCGGAGTGATAAGGCCACCCCTGGGCCTCCTTTTCTCCAGGATAAACACCCCCAGCTGCTTCTCACAGGACTGGTGCTGCAGACCCATCAGCAGCTCTGTTACCCTCCTCTGGACTTGCTCCAGTACTTCGGTGTAAATAAAAAGAAAAGGAGAGGATGCTGTCCTGGAGCTTGCTCTGCCTGGGCAGCCTGCGCAGGCTGCTGCAGCTCTGCGCCGTCGGAGCCCCGGCGGGGAAACACCGACGCCCACCTGGCACGAATTCCCTGCCGCAGGCTGTTTCAGAAATCCCTGCAGGCGGCTGTCCCCTCTCCCCAGGGCCGTGTTTCTGCGGTGCTGGCCCGAGGCTGCTGCCGTCGTGTGCGGGCAGCGCTGCCGCGGCACGGAGCGCTCCCCCGGGGCCTGTGCGCGCCGAGCCTGCCCCTGCACGGCCGCAGCGCAGCGACCGGCGCAGCAGGCCCGGCCGAGCGCCGAGCCGGCCCCGCGCCGGCCTTAGCTCTGCCCGGCCCTCGCCCGAGAGCAGCAGCCGCGGGTGCTGGGCTGAGCGCGGCTCCGGCCGACGGGCAAACGCGCGAAGAAACAGCGAGCAGACGGGGGAAGACAGTGCCAAACAAACAAACGAACAAACCCTTCCGTTCAGATAAGTACAGCTCAGTCAACGCTGGCACAGAAAGCCTGATGCGGGCGCGGAGGGGAGAACAAAACAAAACAAATCTAGGTGTGTGTCTCTCATGCACTAACGCTACATCACTGGCTTCCGAGGACTGAAGGCACCTTCAGCCACGTCGCAGAGTAGGTTTAGGGGTCTGGTGGTTCCTGAGAGAGGGACACTGGGTAAACCCACCTGTCTTCTGTCTGGAACCAGGCAGGTTCTCTGATCTCTGATACCTGGAAAAGGACTTAGATCTTTTCTGGTTTCTGAACCTTCTCACCACCACTGCAGTTTACTCATGTCATTATTTTTAATGTTATCTTGTACTTTTTAATATATTAAGGGATACTAAGTAAAGATTAAATTGTTTTTTTAATTTGCATTTGTTCAAATTCATTCATACAGTAATTTGTGTCAGAAAACCATAAAATCTGAAAAACTATCACAGCTTAAAATGTAAGAGCCCACACAATATTAAGCAACGTATTTTGTTTTCAAGACAGATTTTGATCAAGGTTTTAGTTGAGAGTAACAAAAGGAGACACAGCTAATATAATGGTCTTCTGGGTAACCATTAGGTACACCAGTATTACAATATATTAAGTTCTGTTTGTTTGTTTTATTTAGTTCTGAAATAATATTAGATGTAAATTGCAAACACTTGAGATGTAGCTTAGACATCAGGATGTTGCATGGATTTTCTGTAACCAAACACATTTGTTCTTGCCTTTAAGGTCAGCATTAGTCACCTGTGCTTGCTTGTTGAGCAGCTTTGCTCATTTCAGCACAGAAGTCTGTGTTCTCTTCCCCACCATCAAAATATCATGCTCACAGGCCTCACTGCCAGGTAGAGGCAAAGCCTAATTTGCCCTCAGATACAAATACTGAAATTTCAGTTTCCCAAACATCTCTCTGTTATGTAGAACACTGTGAAACTGTTTCTCTAGTCTTGTTAAACGAAATGAATGTGGATTTTAGCTATTTAGTGACTATAAGAAAGAGTTGAACATATCACTATGATATTGTACGAGTCAATGATAATGATAGTATTACTGAAGTCACTAAAAAGGAAGAAACAACCAGATTCCAGGTATTACATTCAGAAAGGCCCCTTCTATTTCCATCCTTTAAAATGCATCATCTAAGTGCAGCAAAAAATCAGGATGACAAAGAAAACCAGCTGGGACAGAAATGGACTCTTCAATGGTGGTTTGCACAGGGAGGGAAAGAGAGTAAGCAGAGATTCACAAGCAGCAAAACACCCCTGGAGCTTGACTTATGCCTGAGACTCTCAGCTAATTCTTCTTTCATGCAGACCTTCAATCTTACCATCTCAGTGCAGCTCGTTGCCAGGTAGCCAGTGGCAATTAAGAAAGCAGCCCATTTTCCATTATCATCCCCATTCTCATTGCAAAAAAAAAAACCAAAACCCACATGATATTATCTTCCTTTATGACAGCCTATTACCAAGGAGTTTTCCTCTGCTCCATGTGCTAAAAAAAGTTTTACACAGCTGCCTGTGAACCCACAGCAGCTGATGAGATGCAGGGCTGAGTTTGTAAACAGGACAGTTTCAGCCATCCTGCCTTTTTTCTACCTGAACACTGTCCCCCAAAACGCTTCTCCAAGTCTGCCTGATAACACAGCTGCCTCCTTCTGAGCAACTCCTCCAGATACATCTGGGGGGCCCAGGGGATGTGCTGGAGCTGCACTACAAACTCACTCTTGGCCCCGGCGGGTCCCAAGGCAGTGCGGACACACCCCGGAGTATCCCACACATGTCAGTAAGACGGAGCCACCAGCCTCCTTAGGTGATAGTTACATCCTCTTCTTCCATTTCTTCTCCCCGTCCCTTCCCCCCCAAAAGATCCCGGTACTTTACACGGGAGCTCAGAGGCCCGGCAGGCGCTGTGATTTGTAGCTGTTTTGCAGCAGGGACAAAAATGAGCAGCTGGTTCTTTCCGGCCTGAGCTGAGAGTCTCACGTTTCAGCTCCTCCTCCGCATTCCAGGCCTGCCCAGGCTCCTCTCCAAAGGTTTCAGAAATGGAGCCCCTCACAACTAGTTGCGCTCTGAAATACTCAGTGCCCAAAGCCAGGGTCTTTGTTGTCTTCCTGTCAATGGCTTTGTGCACCACCATTCTCTGCCTGCTGCAACTCAGGTTTTTTAAACCTAAAATCAAAGATTTTTATTCTTTTGAAGTCAAGGATTCACGAGGAAGGATCATTTCCTTGGAGAAGTACAGAGGGAAAGTAAGTTATTATTTCTCTTTTTCCGTCTTGAATCCATATAGACAAAAAACTTGTACGTTTCTAGGTAAATAAAAGGTTTGGTTATGGGAGTTTTTGGCAGCGATTTGTGTTAAATTTCTGTTCTTAATACAGTAAGCTGGAGAAAATTTACTTTATCTAGGCCAGCTCCAGGAATCAAGTATTAGATCCAGTAAATCAAGAAAAGAAATTACATTATTTAGCACAGATCCACACAGCCTAACAGGCACATTAGTGGATTTTAATCTTAGGACTGTTGGTTTTGAATTTTGGAAGTTTATCTAGTAAATATGATATTAGTGCATGTCCTAAATGTCTGCATGTCTGCTAAAAAGTGTGTCTGCTTTTAAAAATGCTTATATTGAAACAAAGCTGTGAGATGAAGTTTATCGGTTTACTATATTTTTACAACATATTATCTGAAAGTAAATATCTTCAGCTGGTTTCATCTTTATCTGTTTAATGAAAGGATGATCAGACAGATTACGTTTAGCCTTCCAACAGGAGCCATCATGATAATGAGAAATGCCATTTTAAGATTGAATTGTGACCTCTACAATATCTATGGCTTTTTCCTTACTGCTCTAACTTCTTTTTCTGAAGGCAACTTTGGTTGTAAACGTGGCCAGTTACTGCCAATACACAGACAAAAATTACATCGCACTGCAAGAGCTGCACAGAGAGTTTGGTCCCTCCCACTTCACTGTGCTGGCATTTCCCTGCAACCAGTTCGGAGAATCAGAGCCTAGTTCAAGCCAGGAAATAGAATCTTTTGCCAGAGGAAACTATGGAGTAACATTCCCTGTTTTCCACAAAATCAAGATCCTAGGATCAGAAGCAGATCCCGCCTTTAAATTTCTAATAGGTAATTGTTTTCTTTTATGTATCAAGCTGCCTGTAACCATGGTATTCTCATTGAATCCAGGCTGCATGTTTTTGTAAGGAAACGTTGAAGTCTATGGAGAGACACAGGCACTTAGCATACAATTACTTTCATTTTAATTTGGATATTCAAAAATACGGGTAAAAGAATTTTATCCTGAAAACATCAGTTTCTCCTCACTGCTTATAAAAACAGCCTACTCTGACCAGCCCAGATAGAAATATCAATTTTGTTAGAAATGCTAGCACTAGAAATGCCCACCTACAAAATCCCATTCCAAATTATTTGATTTTTATTTCAAAAAAGACTTTTCTTATGGACAAAAATATAGTTATGGAGGTCATAAAATTACTGGGAGATTTTAAATAAAGACATGAAGATGAGATTTTTAGCTGGGTCCTATGACCACCTTTAGGTAAACTGTATAATAAAGCAGATTTATATATACTAGTTATATATAACCACTGATTTTTTATTAATGTGTTGTGTGAACTTCAGGACCTAGCCTGCAAAATCCAGCATGAATACATAAAGCATTTACAGACTTAGAACCTCATATTCTCACAAGAAAAATGAAATTCTCTCTCCCTTCGGTTGACCAAAGATCTTATAGACTCATAGCCAACTTGGAAAGCCTTTCTGAACTTTCCTGAGCTTTGACCAGGTTTTGAACCATATTGATTTATGAAAGAAAAAATAGCTTAGACATAACCCTTTTCTAACACACCGTTTTACCCAGAAAATAAAATAGTGGAAAGCCAAACCTGCATTCCATTTCCTTGCCTTCAGAGCCTATTTCACTATCTGATAGTGCCTTTTGTCAGGAAACTGTTTCAATACTTAAATGAAATCTTTCCCAGAACACTTATGTGCCATATCTGCTATAATACCTCCTATATATTTGAAAATTGTTTTTATTGAAGAATCGTTTAAGTGGTCACCATTGCCATTGTAACTGTGTTTGTTCCTACCTCCTCTTAGGCATGCTACTAAAAACATCAGGTAACTTTGTCACTCTGAGTTTCCAGATGCGCACTGGAATTATTGAGTGTTTTCTCTCAGTTCTTTATAGAAGATACTAGAGCACAAAGGCACCCACTGTGTGTGATGAATCCAGATTCTAAATATCAGTGCCATCAGTGTTAAACCTCTAAAGTCAGTGTTATACCTCTAAAGAAAAAAATTTTTGCTCAACATTCTCTTATTTGACATGCTGTTCACTCACAAAAAGGAGAAAGATCCTTTAGTACTTCAATATTCTGAAATAAAGTTTTCATCTTCCTGCATTCCTGTGTTTCACATTAAATTCCTGTGCATTTTCAATTATATTACCTGTTTTCTTCATGTTGCTGTTTTGACAATCAGAAAGCTGAATATCATGCTATACCACTCTTTTCTGCCTGTGACTACTAGCAACAGGATGGCAACAGCACTGTCCAATAATCTAGTGCAAAAGTAATCCACTTACAGCATAAGTGTGGTGCCAAACTTCAATCCATTGCTTCAAAAAATCAGTTTAGAGTTCAGCACCATTCCCAACCAAATACTTGTTCTTCAGTCAAAATCTACTTGAGCTTTTTGTGAAAGCAGCCTAATTAAGCCATCACTAGTACAACTTCCTGTTCCCATGTCACTTTCCAAAACTGACATAACACTGGGGATTCTCTGAATAAGTATGCAGCCCTTTTATCCTCTTCCCTAGTAAGTATAGCGTAGTAAAAGTCGGAACTCTTAAACAGTTTCACAGGAAGGGGGGAGCATCATTGACTTCCCATATTTTCAGATCTTTAGCAGCAATCAGTAAAAATCTATGCCAGACTACTAGCAAAGAATATGGTGGGATTACTTCAACATAAATAGTCAAAGAAACAGTGCAGGGCCTGGAGACATTTCAGGTGTAATCACTAAATTTATCTGATTTCATCCTTACAGATTCTTCAAAGAAAGAGCCTCGATGGAATTTCTGGAAGTACCTTGTCAGCCCTGAGGGTAAAGTTGTGAAATTCTGGAGACCCGAAGAGTCAATAGAAAGTATCAAACCAGAAGTAACATCATTAATCAGGCAGATTATCATGAAGAAGAGAGAAGACCTCTGAAAAAGCCATTCAACTCCATGGGTATACAGCCTTTCTACATTCCTGGGGAATGTTACTAGAAGCTAAACCATCAGGTGATTTTGCTACTTTTTAGCATTGATAATTGCATTTGTCTATTAATTCTGGACTGGCTCCTGCAGTGGCCTCAAGAATGACTGAGGTTACTGACCCGACAAGACATTCAGTACCTTGCAGGGAGGGACCATCAATTTGCATAAGGGGTTTATGATTTCTTTTTCTGAATTGTTGACAATAGCTAATTAAAATTGTCACCAGCAGGTAGATGCTTAGAAAGAAGGTTTCTTAATAAATTACTCAGTATTTACACAGGTTTTTCCCCCATCTACCAGTAACAAAGAGATTTTATATTCCATTAACACATAATTGCCCTGTTATGAAAGACATGGGACCCAGAGACATCCATAGCAGGGTTTCTAGGCACAAACGTAACTGCAGATACCAGCTTTGCAGTATCTTCTCAAGGAAGACTACTGAATTGTGAAGCTGCCAGTTCCAAAAAAATTGTACATAGAAAATAAAATTATTAAAAGAAGTAAAAAAATTGAAAAGAAAGTTATCTTGCTTGCTTGATATTTTGATTATTTTACATTCAGCTTAACAAGACCTTTAAAGTGGTCAGCCTTCTCCATACACTTGTGCTGCAGTACAGTGCCTCAGATGTGAGCTCCTCTCCTGCTGGATTCCTTCTCTTCTGACCTGGATGAAGACAGGGCCTGTGTAAATACTCATGGCTGCTTACAGAAGGATTCAAGGGGCAACAAAAATCAAGAGCCTGGCACTCTAAGACATCTTTCTGAGACAGTCCAAAACAATCCTCCCCAGCCACCCATCTACCTCTCATCTCTAAATAAAATGGTAATCTTCAAGTAGAGGTAGAAGAAGAGGATGCAGGCTCCTGGCTCAAGTCCCACTCTTCTCACCTTGCAATCTCCCAAGTCCTGCATGTCACTGCTAACCCATTTCCACTTCTGTTCCACTCTATTACAAACTACCAAGTGTTTTAATTTATCTGTTTTAATGAAGAGAGATAGTAAACTTGAGAAAGAAACCTCACTCCAGCTGTCCATGTCTTGAAGGAGGGCTGAGATAATAGAAATGAGAAAAACCTGTGTCTCAGTAGAATTTTCTATATGAAAAGGATGGGTAAAATTAGTGCTGTTCTCTTGTAAGACTAACACTGATTGAAAATACCTAAGGTGCTTCAAAACTTTTTCCAGTAAGGACAGCCACTCAACTACATAAAAAGGTGAGAAATTCAAAAGCAATTTTTTTAAAAGAAAGAGTTTTTTCATTCACTTATTGAATTAATTCAGAATTTCACAAAAAAAAA
>VZTT01048222.1:20133-42548 GCA_013400855.1 Buphagus erythrorhynchus
AAATTTCACAAAAAAAAAAAAAATCTAGGAAGATTGAGTAATGGTACTGATGTGGAAGATTAAACAAAGTCACCTTCAATAATGACAAACACCTTTTTGGAAAGGAATTCAAACGTCATGCATGGCAATTTTATTCACATAAAATTTCAGAGTGCAGTTAAGGGCTATGTAGAAGTCTCATTTGACCAAATGAGCCTGCTGCTGGTGTTTTAGACCAGCCCCTGCACTGTTCACCATTATGCTGCAAGATTCCACATCAAATCTGTCAAGACAGTGCCTGTTCTTATGCTGAGGTCCTGCATTTTACTCCTGTCTCCTCCTGTACGTAGTGTGAGAGCACATAGTGGGACATGTCAGGTGACTTTTGTCATATGTCTCTGTTGTTTTGATGGAGCAGGAAGGGAACTGAGATATGGATTCTCTCCCTTCTCTCCCCTCACTGGGAGCAGTCGAGGGTCCATGCAACTAAGTGGCAGGATATAATGTTTTGCCCATAAAAGATGGATATCTTAACTTGAAAATGTATAAGTCTAAAATATGCATGTCCGTTCATGTGAACTGCCAAAGCTCCCTTGTTTTTGAATCACTGAATATAAAGGGTACGTATAGAAAAATGTTGGGTGCTGTTAGTGGAAGACCCCCCAAGAAATGCCTGTTTTAGTCCTGATACTGCCTGAGAGTTATTCGGCATATGGGAAATTTCGCCTGGGTCCTTTAAACACTCAAGATAAACAGTGTGGTATAATATTCTTGTTTGAAAGGGAACAAGAGGGAAGGAAATGTGCACACCTTGTTTGACTCACCCACTAAAGCTCATATTGTTTTGCAGAGGACACAGTGAATCTTGAATAGCTCAATGCCATCATTAAGATCAAGTGTCTGTCTTGGTATTCAGAAATATCATGTGATATTAGCAAACAAGTGGACAGAATTATTTAACTCATGGCTTCCTGAATCATATTCACTCCAGAGTCCTAAAAAAAAAAAGAAGATTTTGTCTGAGAAAACAGTCATGGAACTTCTCATTCCACTATTCAGTTACAGTGCACTACAACCATCTTCTGAAGAAATTTTGGTATAGGTACTGTTCAGTCCTGATTCTACACAGTTTAAGTTTTTCAAAATTTACTGTTAATTAACATTCCTCAACAAATTAACATTCCTCCTTATAAAAACTGAGTGTGTTTATATTACTTACACATCATGAGACATGCCCGCTCTTGCAATGTAATATTTAGGGCAGATCATTGATAAACTAATCAATCTTTTCTTAAAAGTATATTACCAGTTATCTGGTAAAAAATAAAGCATCTTTAATGGCCAAATCTACACAAATTTAGAAATAAATAAAATGAAATTCAGAACAGTGTTATACAGACATTTATCGGTAGTCAAAAGCCAAGAAAGTAGTGTTAATGCATGTCTATATAAATATCCACTTAGAGTTAATTAAAAATGCAGCATATAAAATGCAAATTGCAACATTTTAAACAGATTAAAATTTATTTGTTGGATTCTTGAATAATCCCCCCAGTTTAAGATTAAACTACCCTCCTATGATGCTTAACAAAAGTCAGTCCATGAGTATTAAAGTTATTTTATTTCCATCCGAGCATAACCTATTGCATCTTCCATCTGAACCCTTCATTCCCATCTCAAACTTCCTTCACTCCTTAGGTCTAACATATCCTTATTTTCATAAACAAATACCATTTAACTGTGAGCTTCTCTTTCCAAAAAGTTGCCTGGGGGTGAAAATATGCTAAGCAAATTTGTCACCAGTAGTACACGTTCCTATAAATTCAAGTAAAATACTTGTTTGCTGAGCCAACACATCAATGTTTCTTCAAACATTTAGTGGTGTAAGAGAAACATATTCACATAGGGTTCAAACCTGAAACTGTTCCTTAATATTTACATAATTCAGTAGATTGTTTATAAACCAGTTGGGGTAGCTGTATAACTGCATGAAGTATAACTACATTTACTTCTATACTCTCAGTTACACTTTATTTTAAACCCTGCACTCAGTCTGCATAACCTAGCACAGCTCCCTTCAGTTGGAGAACCAGGCAGGCACTGGAGCAGCTAGGGACCTATGAGATATTTATAACAGCAGTGTTTATACTCTTGTCTCGACAGTGATGTGCTAATCTGACAGTGTAGTCAGTTGCTGGTGTGTGAGGAACAGCTAACTAACAATACACTGCCTAATCACCACACGCAGCAGGAGATGGCCATGACTGCACACCTTCACCAACACTGGTGCTCTTTCTCTTCACTGTCCCAGGCACATACCGCAGCACCTAGATAAAACAAGTAACAACAAATACTTTCTTCAGCACTCTGTAGATGCCTAAAGTGCTGGGAGGATAAAATTAACACTCTGTTGGCTGCAGTAGCATGTCTGACAGAAGCTCGCAGTGTAACATGAATTAAAAATATCAGTGTGCTTCCAGCCTTTATTCTTCCAAGTGTAGTGCTATGTCCTGCTCACACTGTGTGGCTGGTAAGATTATGTGCAGGTTTTTTAATGCATTGATGCTAACAAATTAGTTATTAATTTTTAATTAATTAATTAGCAATTAATTCATTAAGAGAAGCAATCAGAGACTAAAAACTCTAAGGCTGGCTTTTTAAATCACATACAATGGAAACGTAATTGTTTTTCAGATGTAGTATTTAGGAAGTTAGTGAAAGTGACTTTAACTCTTTGAGGACTCTAATTACTCAATTAAAAGCAAACAAACAAAAAACACCTCTCAAAAAACTATCAAGCTGCGTTTGCCAAATATTACTATTAAAAAATTAAAATCAAACTTAAAATGCATGTGAAGTTTTTAACTGTGCTGCTTTTGTTTTAAAAAAGAGCTTAAAAAGAGCTTGCTACCAAGAGCTGAAAATTTTTTGAAATATTTTATTATTTACCTATTTCAGGTATTTAAAAACTTCCTGTTACCTTAGTATCTAAGAGTAGATGAAAACCAGAGTCTAAATCAATCAAAAATTCCCACTGTTGCTAGAATAATGGAAATACAAGATACCACTTGTATTTGCCTGACGGTCAAAGAAAGCAATAATCAGGAGAAACAAGAAGATTTCTTACACATAAGTAGTAGCTCTCTGTTTTGATGACCAAGGTATGTGGGAAAAGAGAGCAGATGCATGTTAACTGCCGTCAGAATTTCAAGCAGCCAACATACACTGCCGTCCCATCACACACAGTTGCATCAGCTGCACGAATTCCTGCATGAATCCCAGCACCTTCCAAAGGAATTGCCTTGAAGCAGGGGTGAGCCAGCCCTGCAGCTGGTGACAGTGCAGCAGTGACTGCAGCATTACGTACAGCAGTCGACTAGCAATACACTGCCTACCAGACACAGAGTCCGGACGAGGGAGATGCCTCCTGAAGTAGCGTGCCTGGAAACACGCCTTTTTTTTACCAAAATTCACCATTATTCACTGTTTCATAGGTGTATATATACAATTTCAAACAGTATATAGTGTCAAGAAAAAAAAGTCACGTGTCTGACTAAGGAAGGCCAGAGTAAGAGCAATGGTATAAACCCTGCGTGGAGTTCCCAGACTGTCCAAAAGGAACTGGATAATGTTGCAAACCATTTCTTGTCTTAGTTCTAGGAATTCCAGTATAGTATGTTACCTCCACTGGGTAATTTGTATCATATACACTTACTTCAGTCCTTTTCTCTGTGTGACATTTGCTTATGGCCACTGTTGCAACCCTGCCCTTAGTCTAGATGAGCGCAGAGTCAAACTCAGTGCAGTCAATTTTACTGTGAAATTAGAATTATCATTGGTTACTCCATAGTCCAACTTACCTGTAGCCACAGCATACCTCTGTTTAGAGCCACCTAATGGAGAATGAACAAAGATTTCTGGATTGAAGCTTATGAATTTAGTCTGGATGGAGGTAAAAATTTTACCTCCAACATCCATTTTGATTGAAAGTCCTTTGAAGTCATGCTGGAAAGGAGGTACTGAGTTAGACACAATTAATATTGTATTTGAAGCCTTCACTTTGTTCCTTCAGAACTGGTCTTAAATCACTCAAAATAAATCTTAACTCAATACAAAACAAAACAGAAAACATTTACTTCCTTAAGTGCTGCTGCTGTTAGCAGCCACAGAAAGTACTGGCTAACTGAGTTCTTCTTGTTCCACAGCAAGAGGAGGCCACCTCAGAGTTTTCCGTGATGCTTTTGAATGAAACAATATGGAGTGCAGCTAGCAGCTGTGACACATCAGGGGCAACAGCCAGCTAACATGCACTGCCAGACTGTTACATTCTCTTCAGTTTTGGCCATTAGCTCCCCTTCACCACCAAACCCAAAGGTTTGTCTCCCAGAGCTCAGTCATTGGTCAGCAACATGGCTTGTCCCTAAGGGGTCACTTACGTAAAATAAATTGAAGCAACAGCTTATGTTGAAGCAACATTCTCAGCATGTTAGAGGTTGCATTTCTGTACTGTCATATCTATGGCATACTGGTTATCTCCCCCCTCAGTGTTTTTCAGTATGGTCAATCCCACCAACACCTTCATTTCCCACTCCATCAGTTTGCATGTCACAGTCTTACCGGGTTTTGTGATTCATCTCAACTCCTTAGAGACACAAGCTGCCTGTATTTTACTTATTGATTACTGTTCAGCAATTATTTTTGTGATTAATAAGTTTCCTACCTAGGTTCTTACTGTACTTGTGAGTTTTTTGTTGTGGCCTTTATCATTTACCACCCTTTAAATGTAGGTAACTGAGTTTGCAGTGCCAATGAAAAGAGAGCTCTGCAAATCTATACAACCCCTTCAACCAGGTCAAATAACTTTTGTTTTTTAAAGAGCAAGCAGTCCCTGTAGTGCACCAGGAGAGAAACCCAAAGGCATTTTTATTTCTTCCCCTGAACAGACGTCAATTGACCATAACTTGTGTTTTTCTGACATTACAGATGCTACACCTCAGAAAGTGTCATAAGAATTAATAGAAAAGAATAAAAAGTATATGTTGTGGGGTATTTTTTCAAAGTCACTTATTTTCCATCGTTTCCTTCCCTCCTTCCTCCCTCTCTCCCTCTGTCTCCCAGCAATGCACAGTGGAACTCTCTTTTCAGTGCGTACAAAGGAGTGCAAACATCTGTGCCTGTCCTTACCTTAGCCGCTCTCCGTGGGCTTTGCTTTCTGCTCCACTTCAAGTCTTCTCCAAGCGTTCTCATCGCGTCATGCTTGAAAAAAAACACAGAGACACAACAGTTAGCAACCGCGCAGCTCAATTTATTCACCCTAAATCGCCGTCCAGCCAGCCTTGTTGCTGGCGAGGCTTCCCTGGGAGCCACGGCCCCTGGGACAGGGCAGAGACGCCAAGAAGGACCGGTCCTCCCCAGGGCCCCGGCAGCCCCTGCACCCCGACGGGACCAAAGCCCCTGCACCCCCACGGGACACTGGTTACCAAAGCAAGTCCTCATCCCTCCTGCTCCTCCGTCGGGCGGGATTTCTAATTTCTGCTCCATCTCTGCCGGGGCTGGCTGAAGTCTCTGTCTGCACCTCGGGAGAGGTACCCTGACCTGGAGCAGGATCCCTCCCCGCGGGTCGGCTCTGGGCAGGTGCGTGGAGGGCAGCAGACTCTCACGGCAACCTGCGCGGAGGCAAACTTATAGCCCGGCCAGCCCTCGGGGCGCCGGTCCCCGCAGGGAGGCGGTGCCAGCTGCTCCGCCGCCCACCGCACCGTTCCCTGGCGCCGCACGCCGTCCTTTAAGCATCCCCAGGCGCGCCCGCCGCGGCGGGAAGCCGTGTCCCGTCCCGCCGGCGGCACCGCGCTGCGCGGTGGCGGTCCCGGCTGGCGGCAAAGCTCCCGGCGCGGCGGATCCCGCGGCTCCGCGGGCAGGGCGGCCGGCCGGCCGGTGCCACAGAGCCCCGGCTGGCATCGGGAGCGGGCAGCTCGCCAGACCGACACTCCCGGCGGCCGCTGCCCGCTGTGTCACCGCCCCAGCCATGTCCCCTGGGGCTGCCCCCGTGGCCGTGCCACCGTCTGGGGCTGCCATCTCTCGGCCCCTTCTCCCTGCCTAGGGAATGGGGCTAGAGAAACTTCACAGAATCACAGCTTCACAGAATCACAGAATCAATTAGTTTGGAAAAGACCTTTGAGGTCATAGAGTCCAACCTATGACCAAACACCACCATGTCAACTAGACCAGGGCACTAAGTGCCGTTGCATCCAGTCCATTCTTAAACACCGCTAGGGATGGTGCCTCCACCACCCCCCTGGACAGCACATTCCTATGTCTAACTATCCTTTCTGTGAAAAAATTCCTTCTAATGTCCAACCTAAACCTAATGGCCTAAGGCTATTTCGTCTTGTCCTGCCACTGGTTGTCTGGAAGAAGAGACCGATCCCCACCTGCCCACAGTCTCCTTTCAGGCATTTGTAGAGAGTGATGAGGTCTCCTCTGAGCCTCTTCTTCTCTCTCCTTATCTCCTTTCGGGATAAACAACCCCGGCTCCGTCAGCCGCTCCTCGCAGGGCTTGTGCTCCAGACGCTGCCCCAGCTTTGTTGCATTCTCTGCCCCTCTCTTTAGCACATGCTACACACAAAACGCCTCAGGTCTCGCATCAGCTGTTTCCCACTGACACTTGTGCTGTGAGGAGCCGGGCACCACCGCAGAGAGAGCGAGGCCTGGGGGCAGTGCCACTCTGAGGCACTCAAGCCAGACTGTCTGAAACTGAGAGCTGAATGCAGTGCCGTTTTCTCAGACGAGACTCAGCAAACGGCATCGCCTGTACACACTCTCCTCCAGCGCAGGTCCCCAAACCCAAAAGCGAACGAAACCTCACCACTTCGCCATCATCTTACTTTTGAAGTCTTACCAGACTCCGAAAATAACCTGCTATCATTTGTTTTTACGTGACAGGCAGAGGGAGAAGTAGTAGGAGAAAGTGTGAAGAATCGCTTAATGCCAGCAGATTAGTTGCTTATGCATGGGTTTTATGGAGTTCGCATGCCGGAGGGACAGTACACATACTTAGGCACTCACTTCATCTGAGAAAACCTGAGCACAAGTGTTGTAGGAGAAATATAAAAGATGTTTTTTTGAAAGATAAGGTTTAGTTAAATCGACAGAGGTAGAAAGAGGAGAGTTACTGGTACATGTAACATGACTTTTTTTTCAATGTAAGTTCAGAACCATTATTTTTCAGTCCTTGTCACAGTGTCTCAAAATTTGGGGTGACACCACCCAAGTTTTCAAGAGACAGATGTATGCAATCACACGGCATGTAAACGAGCACATTTTTCCTATTTCTAGCTTTTGAATGTTAGAAACAGCATTAAAAATGTTATTTTCTAAGAGTAAGAAGCAGAGTACCACTTTTTTAAAATATACTGAAAATATTCTTCACTTTCTTATTGCTTCTAGAAATCAGGAGAGATATTTCTAACTTTTCCATCGGAAAATAACTATTTGAACAATATAAAAAATTCTTCTGCAAAAATCTTCTCATATAATTTCTTATTTCCTACCTAATTCCATTTTGCAGCTGCACACTTCACATCAGCAGAAAAAACACCATGTAAACAAGATAACCGAGGACAATATTTTTATTGATGCATGTGTAATAAGCAATAAATAAATATCATTTGATGGAGTTGTTTTGCCAAATCAAAGTAAAAGTATTTCCAGAAAGTGCCACCTTATTACCTCCTTTTGTGCTGGTAAGGACACAACAAAGCACACCCAGCATACAAAGTGGCTGGGTCACTCAGCACCTCCTTAATGCTTTCTTTAAAACAAACAGCACACAAGGCACTGCTAGCATAGCTTCACAAAGGATTGTTTGCAATGCTTCAGTTGCTCGTTTAACTGAATGTGAGTTTTTTCCTACAAGACTAACGTTTAACGAGCACGGCCAAATATCGTCACCCTGACTAACAGCAGACTCTGGCATGCACTGCAAAGCAGCTCGCTTGAACACTCAATAAATCAGCAACACTCAAGTGAAGTGTATTGAACTGTTACCTATCAGACCAGTGTTTGAGACTCTTAACAAACCTTTTTCTCACACTGAAAAGTTTCTTTCAGATGAGAAAACCTGTAGCCGTGCAGTTGGTTTGATAGTGGGAGGACAGAGGTTGCAGTTGAGACCTATATGGCTGTAAACTGGAATAAAAGTCAAAAGACTTTCAAAGTCAACAGGGTTTTGTTTGAGCGAATTAGAATTAGGATTAATTAATGCTGAGTAATTCATTAAAGAGTAAATAATATGACCCACTGCAACTGGTGTTACAAGCAGTGATTCCTACCTGTGAACCTTCAACATATACATGCACACATGCACCATGAATAGATTATATTAAAAGATCTGGAGGTTTTTCTACAAAATTTCTACTGAACAGTGATTAGCAATGGGAAATATGCCAAGATATTACATTTGGTAGCAGCCTTAAGGTAAGTAGCTTGGTGGGTGAAGTCAGTGGTAAATAAAAATAAGCAGGAGTGCCGTGGGGAAGTCTGAACTTTCTTGTGTTTGTTGAGGAGGATGTGTTAGAATGTCAGGAAGGTATTAGAACACCAAGGATATCCTAAATTCTTTCTTCTTCACTTGAAGCACATGATATTCTGGAAATTGTGTGCTAGATAAGAGCTTTGTTGTCACTTTGAGATTGTAACTGAATTTTAAACAGAGATTTGTTTTAGAAAAGTTGTACACAGTTAAATGTATCACTTCTGTAATGTTTCCAGCATCTCACCGATACAAAGCGAAATGAAGTCATCTGGGTTAAGTGTCTTTGTTTCTTTCTCTCCATGGATTCATTTTAGCCTCCTCACTATGGACCTATACAGCCAATTGCTCAGTTATTTCACTTAAGTACTAGAAACGTGGCTGAAATTTTGTAGCTCACTGTAACAATATTTCCAAAACGATATGTAAGAAACCATGTAGTTTGTCCTCACTGGCAGCAGATGGTGCTGATATGTTGTGCCTGGTACTTCTTTGAAAGCTGGTACTCAGGTGATCAATATCATAGTAACATCATTTTTTCTCATCCATTATCCCTAAGGTCTTTTACTATAAAATTGCCGTCATCATCATATGTCAGAATTTGTCGAAATAAAATACAAGTTTGTAGTTACAAGGTGAGGTTTGGACATCAACAGCAAGACTCACAACATTATCAAAGAATTAAACTCTGACTGAAACAATACATTCTAGGAAAAGCTGGATTCATCACATCCAGGCTGCTGGATTAGGATCACTAGTACTTTTAGGACCCAAGCATTTCAGGATATGGAAGTTAGGGTGCTCCTTGCCAAATGATTGCTCACAAGATGTGATAGTAACTTACATCAGGTTCTGGAAAGTAGGAAGATTTCAAGAGTTGGTCATAGAACATTGCCTTAAAAGCAATAGATGACAGATTGTCTCAATGTCAGAGAAAGAGAGAGGTGAAAAAAACTGGGTCTTTAAGTAAGTTTTTAGGAAACTTCTGCTTAAATAAAGGCCTACTTTGAGAAACCTGGCTAGCTAAAGAGCACAGGGACTTAGATATCAAGGGTGTACTAGATACTTATCTCAAGATGATGTAGTCACTGCCTGTGACATCCAGCATAAACTACGAAAGGTGTAACAAATTGTGTTAAGAAAAGGATTACTGTTTAACAGTGTGAGAGTTCTGAACAAGATTTACCACAAGTGTGAGTTTTGAAATAGGTGGAAAAAAATTGTTGAACATACAGAGGTCAAAATTTGTTTCCATTTTGCAGTTGCAATCAATAGAGATTTTTGGAAATCAAGGCCTCCAGCTTCCTGCCAGAGAGAAAATTATGTCCCAGCTTTGTTATATGCTTACTGAGCAGAGATCCTGAGATATAGAAACATTTTATTTTTATTTCCTCAATTTCTTCATTGTTCTCTCTAGATTTTCAGCTAGTATATCAGAAAGATCCCAATCTTGTTGCCTGCTCAGTGCTTAAGTGCTTCTAAGTGGGTTAGAGGAGCCGCAGTACAGACAAAACTCTGGCCTTTCTAAGTGGCTGGCAGTTGTAATAGATGGTGGCTCTCATTTATTAAAGGGAGTTTTGACCCTCAAGTATTTCTATCTGCAACAGAAAGCAAAGCAAGCAAGGGGAAGGAAGGAATCAGGAAAGAAGTAGGGACTCAATTCATGTGGCTGTTCTCATCACATCATTTCACACTGCAGTGAGCAGCTGTTGTTTAGACTCCACAATGAAATATTGTTGACCAGGTAACTGGAATATTCTGGCAATGAACTCAAAGCTTCCTTTTAGCTGTACAATGAGCTCAAAGCTTCATTTTAGCTGTACAAAGGAGAGGTAATTAAGAGGACAAGAGGAGGAAATAGTTCCTGCTTCTTTGCTGGGGCTTACATTAAAACTAACAATTAACATCTCAATCCAGTACTCTGCTCATTAGAAATCTCCCATTGCATTTATCTTTGCCGGCACATTTAAAGTTGTTGTGAACATGAGGGGAGAGAGCTCTTGAAATCACTATCCACTATTACTCTTCAGATGAACCCAAACACTTAAACATTAAGGAAAATTACATATCCTATGCAAACAAGTGAGAGAACAAAGAAAAAAATTTAACTATTACTTGTGCTCTGCATTCTATCACATCAAGAATGCATTATGTGCATAGGCTGTATATATAAAAGATTTAATATTGTCTATATACAAATTTTTCTGATTTGCTGATTTGTGCCATACTTTCACATGTATCTAAATCTCTTTTATTTCCAACTCTAAATTTAGCAATAATGACAAGCCTAGTTGGCAAGCATATGAGAATAGATCAAGGCTCTATTTAGCTCAGGGAGGAATTTGTGTCATCTGTTGCTTTCTGGTTTTATTGGTTCAAAAAGAGAGAGGTGGGAACAAAAAAAGCCAAGTAAACAAGGACACCAAGGGATAAGTGCGTTTTGATGAATTATATTAATTTTCATGTAACACACAGTTGACTCCCAGGATTTTCAGTTTTAATGTGACCTTCAGCTTTCATAAAACGGTAGTCTATATCTTCACCAGCACACTACAGTCATTTCCTATTTTTGCTTTTCCATTAACAGATCAAAAGCTGTCCTAAGTCATCCATCCCAGGCCCTTCTGCTGAGTTTCACTCTTTGACATGTTCTCTCTTTTTTTGTGCACACTACAAATCCATTTCAGCACACCACTGCTACAGTCTAAGTCAAGGCTTCCAACATGCTGGGATCCTGCGCTGGCATTAGAGAGTGCATACAATGTAAAACTATGTTTTGTTTAGCCTTGGATAAAGTTCAGCTGAACGAAAGAACCTTTGGGTTCATTGCCAGCTGCCAACTGTGTGCCTGAACAATATTTCATCCTGAAATCTCGAGAGTCTGGATAAATAAACTGCCAAAATAGCACTTGGACATGGTTCTTTCCAAAGCTTCCCTAGCAGCTTCTAGTGATAGCACAATAGTTATTTCTGCATTACTAGTACCAAACTGCTTCATGTTATTGTACAATTAAGTATTGCAAAAAGTAATTATGGCTCTGAATAATTATGAATTGCAACTATATACAAGGCCACAGGCACCTGCTGTAGGTGATTCCTCTCATTTTGTCTTGGACTCAGGGCAAGAGTTCTAATATTCTTTCCTGGGTAAGGGTAATTAACTATACAGCTTAAAAAGCACTGTCATCTCTCAATGCAAACATGTTTCACTCAAGTAATTGCTGACAGGTTCAGCTTCAACAGCTTGAGTTCCTTAAATTCTGTTGCATCTCTATATGATTTGCCATGGAAATAAGTTCCTGGTTTCACTTCCAAAGATTAATATTTAGGGAATCGTGTCTAACTGAATTGTCAGTATAGTTGAATGCATAATCTAAGTTTTCAGTTAAAATGTTTTTTTGGGTTTGTTTTTCTGTTTCATTTTTTCAAAATTGTTCCATCTACAATCATCAGACCAAAATAGATCTTCACAATCTACAAATTTACAAAGATAATATCCCTCACCTCCCTGTTGAGACAAGGACTTCAGCAAATCAGGTAGGCAGTTTTTAGATGACACAGTAGTTGTACCCTCAGCACTTACAAACTTCAGGTTGAAGATACCAAGTTTGTACCTTACTGTGTAGGACATGTTAATCTATTTCAACTGTTCCACTTTTTAAGCCTCTAAAACCCTTCCTTGATATTCAGGGTATAGGTATAGGTCAAATCATCTCTGCCAACCCCACAGTTTGTAAAATTCCTTGCCCTCACAAGAGATATAAATCCATTCTAGCTCCTCTCAGAGACATGTGAGCCTGCAGTCCTGCAAAGACCTTGTAACTGCTGGATTTCTGAACCCACTCAAAGGCCCACTGAGACAAAGGAGACTGAATTTCACCTGGAGATACAAGTTCGATTGCAAAATTGAAAAGAGAGGAGCACACTATGAACATACACAAAAATTGAACTATTCTAGAGACAATCAGACCAAAAAAGAGTAAAATGATACAATTTTTAAAAATAAATATCTCTGTCTGTTTTATTAATAACACCTTTCACACAAAGAGGCCAGCCGAGGGATTCAGCTATCAATTTTACCCTCATGTCTTCCTTTCCTCTTTGTTCTGTTGGTATGCACTTGCTCTGCACTGCACACCCAAGAATATCCTGAGGTATGTGTTGCCCATTGCTCCAATCATGTGAATGTATTTGATAGCTCTAATTAGACTTCTGAAGAATACCGTATAGAAGTGCTGGGTGCCTCCCTCTTATCACCTATGCAACCATCCCTAGGGCACCAATCAATTGCAAAGAAAATAATATGAAGGAATTTCCTAAGAGAAAAAAGACCTTATTTAGAGCTATTAGAAAGCTGAGCAGTGGTGTGCCATGGGTTCAGTAGTGATTTTGTAGCACTCTTTACCTCTCACCTTGAAAAATGGTGCAAAATGTCCTAAGGCCACAATTTGTTGGAGTCAAACTGAAATATGTTAGAAAACTTCCTTCACCTATTTCTACCTGAGTTCCACCTGAGTTAGGGAATTACAAAGATACAAAGCTCTGGTGACAGACAGAGGAAGCCCATTAGAGTATAACAGTAGGCATGTTTATTCTGCTTTCAAGAGAAAACTCTTTGCAACCAGTAAGTAAAAACTGAAAAGTAAACTTCTCAGGCAATTAGCATCAACTGAAGGGTGGTTTTATCATAAACCCAAGTAGGTCAAGGGACCTGCCTGAGAAATTCAGGCTTTAGGAGTAAATGGCAAGATGGACATTGTCAGACTTCAATGGACAGGTTCAATAATACAGCAGCTATGTTCCCACCAACCAGCAAGAAGGAAACACAGGCTTTCCTAGGTGCCGTGGGGTTTGCAGAATGCAGAATGTATTATTCCAGATCACAAACCCTCAGATTGAGAACCCTCTCCACCACATGACATTAAAGAAGAATAATTTCAGGTAGGGTCCTGATCAACCACAAACTTTGAACAAATGAAACAGGAGATTGTTCATGGAGTTGTCCCTGAGTCAAATAGGACAGGACAAGACGTGAAAAATGTGCTGTACACTGCAGTCAGGCAAAATCATCCTTCCTGGAATCCTGATGAAAGGTACACAGGAGACCCAGGAGACTCAAGCATGAGCCCTGGAGTCCTGGAGTCAGGGATAGAAAGGATCTGAAGCCTTCTACACCCTGTTGTAAAAGGGATCCTTGCAACTTATGATGCAGTTTGAGCTGCCTCAGAAGTGATTGGCATCGAAGCATAGCTTCTTCTGGCATCCTGACTGACAGTGCTGGACTGGATGTTCAGAGGGAAAGTGCCTTCCATGCAACATGCCACTGGTGCTACATGGAATAAATGGATTGCTCTGACCACACAGTGAGCTCAAATAGAAAACCCCTCCAATCACCCAGGGGTCTTGCAAGTCATCACAAACTGGCCTGAAGGTGAAAATTTTGGATTATCATCACCAAAGGAGGAAAAAGCCTGCACATGCTAAGGAGGTTCTACACTACAATGAGCTGCCAGAAAATGAAAATTACATGCTCTGTTCACTGATGGTTCCTGATGTATTGTAGGGACAGACTGAAAGTGGAAACGTGCTGTATGGAATCCTACACTAATGGAAAAGGTGGATCCAGTCAGTTTACAAAGCTGAAAGCTGTCCTGTTGGCTTTAGATATTACTGAATGGGAGAAATGGCCAGTGCTCTACATCTACACTGACTCACTGATGGTGGCAAATGCTCTGTAGCAGTGGTTGGACCAATGGAAAAAGTCCAATTGTCAGTTCAGAGGGAAACCCATCTGTGCTGCTCAAGTGTGGCACCTCTGCCTGGGTGGAGAGGTTGGCTGTAAAGTACATCATATAGGTGCACAATATCCAAGAGCTGGGCTTCTGAAGAATATCAGAACAATGGAGAGGTGGATCGAGGTGTCAAGGTTGAAGTGTCTCAGGTGGATCTGGACTGGCAACACAAGGGTGAATTATTTCTGTCTCAATGTACCCATGATGCCTCAGGTCACCAGGGAAGAGGTGCAATACCCAGATGAGCTCATGATCGAAGGGTGGACTTAACCATGGACACTTTCTCCATGGTTATCCCAAACTGTGCCAGATTGGTTACATCACACTACCAGAAATCCACCAAGGCAAGCTTTATGTGCTTACAGTGGAAACAACCACTGGATGGCCCTTGGGGAAGACATTTTGAATTAGCCCTGCCTCAAGTGAAGGCAAATACATCCATGGAATTGTTTTTGCTCAAGGACACGGATGCACTTGGTGGGTAATGCAGGACAGAGAAATATGATGTGTACCTCCAGGAGGTTTGATTTTTGGGTGAGAACAGTCTATAATACTGAATTGTGTAATATTGATTGCTGAATGACACTGCCACTGTATGCCATAAAAACCATGGGCAACAAGGATAGACTTCTCCAGATGCACAAATTGTGAGGTGATGCAACTCACAAGCAGCCAACACCACACAAGCCCTCCTGCTCTGGAAGATGTCTAAGAAGGATAGAACCCACAGTCATGGACTACATAAACTCAACAGACATCTTTAAGGGACAGCCAGTGACTACAGAAATAATACCTCTTTATGTACATTTTTATATCTTTATCTATATAGATATATGTATGTACACATACATATATGTATATATACCTATAGACATATGTATGTAAATGTCAAAGCCATGTAGGTCTCTCTGTCAGAGCCATGGGGGTGTGCTTAAGTTTTTATGTGCCAGGTGGAGGGAAGAAAGGGATTCTCACTTCCAAGAGAGAAAAGGCCGTGGATGCCATATTGGTCTCTGTCTCAGAAAGCTGCATAACACCAGGTCTGCTCAGTTAGACTCCGTGAGCATTTTTTGTGTAATAACCCTCTTTTATACATCCTTGTTAGTATGTATTGTTGCTGTCACTTTTCATTTTCTTATCTTGTTTCCAGTTAATTGTTACCTCAACCTATAATTCTGCCTTTTCTCTCTCTCTCTCTCACTAGTGGGTGGGTGAGGGACTGGAGGAGACAGGGAGTGTTGCATGAAGTTTAACTTCCAGCTGGGTTTAAATCATAACCCTCACAGGAAATTGCAACAACAATTTACTGGGTGAAAAAGAGGATAGACTCAAAATCCAAGCTGACAAATTTTAGCAAGTGAGCTCTAACTGTAGCTGCATTATCGGCATAAGAAATCCAGAGATTTTATCAAAAATGAATGTTTTTGTGTTCTCACACATGAAAAACCTTGAAGACTCTTACTGATTTATTTTTCATAATATTTTATTTAAGATATAAATATTGAACATAAATAGTCACTTGCTATCAGAGTTTGAACAGGTGCTAGGTGCAAGGCAGACTTTAAGACTGCTTTTGCTGCAGCTATGAAATAGTTGTGCCAAAGCAAACTACAGCCTCTTTTGACCTCATTAGCTTTTTCTGTTTGTTAAGGCTGTGTAATGCAAAACGCGAATAAGAGCTGCTGACCAGAAGTAAGTCAATGTTTAGAAAAGATGAAGAGTGCTGCTGCTGTCATATATAAAGGACTGAAAAATGCTTGCTTCTTCCTTGAAGTTAGACACAGGGGCATTTTTATTTAGAAAAAAATTCAGGAAAAAAAGAATAAATGTCAGTGAAATTAAATTTCTCTGCAACCACTGAAGAGTAGTTTAGCAGGAGTAGTTTAGCACTGCTGCTATCATGTGATAGCTATGTTAGAGTCTGGTGTCTACATGATCACCAAATGCCCCAACTGCCTCAATGCGTGCCTGCCACCACACAGGATCTGTGGCAAACTGGCAGGGGCATCAGTGGCATCCTTGTGATGGAATATGAATGGGAGTTGCATGAACCTGTGTGCTTCAAAAACAGTGACCAGAGCAATTAAATGACACCAAATGTTTGCCTGTGTTTACATATAACTTGATAATGAACATCAAAGCATGAATTTCTATTACTGGCATGTGGAGACTAGCTCAGACTTGTGAATGGGCAATATTTTCTCTTCATGATCCATTGAACAACCCTGACAAGCCCTGCAGGAAAATGCCATGCTGACACTCAGTCTTGGATATTGTCATTTGATCAAGGGATGAGCAAAATTGCTGATAAAAAAAGGCTTTCACAAATTATAGCTATAACAAAAACCCTATGCTATTTCTAAATAACTCCATCCAGGTCCCTTCTGCTCTTTCTGTCCTTAAAATTATTGACTTAATATGCACCTACTTACTAGAAGTTAGTTGTCTTTCTAGTACACAGTTTTAATCAAGCTGTCCCTTGAGGTCTGGTGTTTTCTTTTAATTAGCACCTAAGGATTTTAACCAAGAAAAAACCTATGCTCCCAGTCAAAGTATGTATGAAATTTGTGCACTTGTCTTCACCATGTGATCAGTAAACCCTTACCCTGGCACCCTCAAATTAAAAGATATTTTTCTCTTTCACCTCAAAATGTTCCAGTTGTCTGAAATTCTGCACTGTCACACTTCCACAGCCACACATCCCATGGCCTAGCACCAGCAGGAAAGGGAAAGGTGGAGAAAGCTTGCTTAACATGAGCAGATAAAAAGCTTGTGAAATGTTATTGCATCTACTTTATCTCTGCTGAGGTCTTGAGCTCCCTTCACCCATTGCATGGACAACGCACCACCAGAGAGAAAATCAGTGAGCACAAACCACAAACCAGCATGTTCTTCAGTTCATCGCACCTGCTAGTCCAGGGGCTCTGCACAGAACTCCCCCAGAAAATAAGCATAAAGCATAAAATTTAAAAGCACAAAATAAAGCAAAAATTGGATATGAAGCTTCCTAGAGGTAGACTTCCAGCTTCTCCAGGGTCAACTTCTGATGAAACAACCAATGAACATGGGCATCAAGGGACGAGGTTTTGTTCCCTGTAATCCCATCAACTCCTGCTTGACAGGAATCCTTCTAATTTACTGTTGTTGAAAACAGTAATTAGGCTGTTTTAATCTGTCCAAGAATTTTGCCCATTTTTTATGCAGCTCCTGATGGTAGTGGATGGATAAGTATCAATTCAAAATACACTTTTATAGCTTAAAGGAGATGTATATACTGTACTGCTAGAAATATGTTTATAGCCTAACACCGTGACCATGTTGCATAACAACCACTTTTTATCAGTGTGTATCACTATGTTTGATGATGCTTCTGTGAGTCTCACTGAGAAACACTTTGCTTTCATTAGCCAATATTCAGCCTTTCCAATTAATAAGTCTTCAAATTAAATAGATTTTAAAATACATTTATGATAATTTTCTACTGCTTTTAGATTACATCTCAAAATTAATCAAGGATCCTTTTACCATAGAAAACCATGAGTAACAGTAATCAGTGGAAATGCCATAGCAGGTTCACTGAATAGGTAAAAACATATTTGTAATTCTGAAAAGACTTGAAGTAGCAGGAATATCAACAGTAGTCACAGTCCAACAGGGTGGTTATTTCATTGTGGCATCCTACAAGAAGTGTACACTTTTAGTGTGTCACTTAATTTCTGAAGAATTAATATTCTTATGAGCATTACATAATTGTACATACTGTACATTTTGTGTTTAATTTCACAAAACACACAGGGAGGAACTGTATATATTTATAGAAGCTATATTTTGTTACCAATTTGTTCCCTGCTGAATTCAGTGCAGACAGGAAGGTTTTGTCTCTTCTGTCTGCTGTCAAACCAGAACTTTCATACAGGATTTTGGCCAAAGTGTCAAAGGTCTTCTGCAGAAATGTAAATTTCTCTGAAGTCATCCCAGGGTTGAGCCCATAGCATCCCAGAAAGATGTCAGTGAAAAATGTCAGTGCTGCAGACATGAAGGACCTCAGATACTCGATCACCACTTTTGCAGTCTCCTAGCAGCCATACAACTACATGTTGTGCTGGCAACAACAACCATTCTCCTTCCGAATACATCTCTGCTTGCCAAAAGCACAACATTAGGTGCAGGGTTTCAATTCCCCTAGGAAATCCACTGAGGTGATGATGTGCTGTCAGCTTAACTATCATACAAGCCTGTCACAGTTGGACTGCTGTTAATGTACATGGACCCATGCAAGGATACTGGAAAAGCTGAATGCTGAAAAAAGAATAATTTCACAGGGAGAAAATCCCTCCCCTGGGTGGAGCAGTGTGCCACAGAAATACAAAAACATCAGTTACTGTTTCAGAAGTGTTATTAGTGGCTCAGCTTTCAAAACTAGTGGGTGAATTGAAATGTATCCATTCAGAACAGTTAAACACTACTCTTCACATTTCTCTTTACATAAGTTAGTGTGGACACACACATTCAGAGAGCTAGGGAATTACAGCTTGGAGATTCGGCTCAGGCCTGCATTTCTCTTGGCTCTCAGGTCCATTCCCAGGCTGACAGGCTGACTACAGCTTCAGTTAGGGAGGATATTTCCCAGGATGATAACATGGTGAAAAATAGAGTGGAATTCATAACATAAGTGAACCCCTGGTGTTTTTCTCATGAGGCATCCAGACATGTTTGGTCAGAGATGTTTTCCCCAATTGTCCAATGAACTACTGTGCTGTCCTAGTGATCGTAACTTACTTTAAATACAGATAGTCTGTAAAAATAAAGTGGTCTTTTCCCCCAGAGAGGTCCGTGTGTGTTACTGTCCTTTTCTCTCTTTGCAGCACAGTAACCACAAGTTAGTACCACTGGATGTTAAAAGCAGCATGTTTTATTCTAAAACTTTCTATCTCTATTCTATCGGAGATGCTTTCTGCTATCTCTGCTCTAATGAAAGTAAGTATGCGTACCTGATGCAAAATGAAGTTTGCACTAAATCTGTACAAATAAAATGACAATTTTAAGCATTATTTAATCATCATAGCAAGTACAAATATACATATACAGTTGCACACATGAACGATACAAGTGCACTTTGTAAACATTGTGGGTATAAAATTCCATGATGGAGCAGCTGCATCGTGTTTAACCACCTGGGACGATCACTCTGCTTTCATACTGGCCAACTTCAGCCACTGTCCTGTCAGCCACGCTACTCTGCTCAGCTGACCAAAAACCTCTGGATAAAGCCGGCCAGATCTTCGCTTAATTTCGATTTTCATTACACTCATTAGGGAGGTACTGATGGGAACCTGCCGGCCCAGGAGGCACGGCCGCACCGCGTACGAAGCCTGCGGCGGCCGCGCCCGCGGCGCAGGACCCTCGGTGGGGCACGGCGGCCTCCGCCGCGCTCGTCCCGTCGCTCCTCCGGCAGCGGAGGGGAAAGCGCCAATACCCCTTTTCCGAGAGCAAACCGGGAGCGTGCCGTCGGGCGGGGTGCGCTGCCAGCCTCACGCTGCCGAGGCCCCGCTCCGCCCTGCCCGGGACACGGGTGCCTGGAGCCGCGGGGGGCTCAGCGCGGCACCCATCGGAAGCGGTGCCCGCCGGCGGCGGTGCGGAGAGTGAAGGCGTTTCCCTGCGGGAAGGCCAGGGTGCGGATGGCGCCCGCCTCGCCCAGCGCGGCCCGCAGGCTGCCGCCCCCCTCCANTCCCGGGCTGTGTCCCGGGCTGCCCCCGGGGCTGCCCCCCGACCTGTCCCCCGCGCTGCCCCCCAGGCTTCGCAGTGCGGCGCGGCACTTCTCCGACACGGCCCGCAGCATGGTGTCCACGCCCTCCGCATCCTCCAGGCCGGCCCTGGCCGGGGCAGCGGCGGCGGCAGCAGCGGCGGGAGGAGAAGGTAAAGGGTGAAGAGGAGGAGGAGGAGGGAGGGCTGTCCCGTCGGTGCTTTGCGGGAGCATCAGCGTCTGCCGGCGAGAGGGAACGCGAGTTCCGCTATCTGCACCGCACGGTCCCGTCCTGTTCTGCACCGCACTGTGCCCCACTGCTTCATCCCACACCGCACGGCCCCTTCCCACACCTCACTGCCCTGCCCCGAACCGTACCGTGCTGACCCCCTACTGCCCTGCTCCGCCCCCCACTGCCTTACTCCACACCGCACCAGTCCTTTGCCCTGTCCCACCCCGTCCACCCCACACCACCCTGTCCTGCGCCACACAACTCCCACAACCCCACACTTCACAATACCATCCCACATCTCCCCCACCCAGGCCCTGTCCCACCCCATGCTGCCTCACCCTGCACCCTATTCCCCTCTGCCCCCGACATCACCCTGTCCCCCAGGGACCAGCTGGCCAGGCCAGACGGTGAGCAGCACTCACGTCAAGGACAGCGGCCAGCTTCCTGGCCTGACTTGCCAGCTCCTTCAGCTGCACGTTGCTCTCCCGCAGTGTCACCAGCTCTTCCTGCCTCTGTGTGAGGGTCTCCTGCAGCTGTGAAAGTCAAATGGGGAAAGGGGTGGTTGAGACAGCCCTGCTGTCCAGGGTCCAGGGGATGCTTCACACCAGGGCCTTGCCATTGCCTCAGCAGGATGCAACAGAACAAACCCAGCGCAGGCTGGGGAGGGCTTTGGGGTCCCTACCTGGCTGTTGGCTTCCAGGGCATCTCCCAGTGCTTTCTGGTGCTGGTCTGCCAGGTCTCTCCAGCACGGCTCAGGGGAAGACAGGTGTTGTGGGGGCACCTGCACCAGCACACTACTCTGAAGCTGTGGAGTGCAGGGGCCAAAGGCCGCCTCCTCACCAAGTGAGAAATCATAGTCAGTACAGTCCAGTGGTGCTGGCATTAAGGTGGATACATCTGGAAGGAGTAGCCACAAGCATTAAGTGGAGGTATTAATGTCTGATTCCTCTAACCCCGGAACACCATTCTCGTTCTAAACATCCCTCTGGGACATCCTGAAATGCTTTTACTCTACTGTGACAGCTGTGCATGATAAATCTGATTGGATTTAATTTGTCTCCCGTAGGAGAAAGCTCAGTGACAGCTCAGGTCTCTAAAGTGGTGAGCAGGAATGCACTACCTCAGAGACTGTCCCATGGTGGAACAAATATGCAGGTGAGTAGGCATCCAAAGTACCAAAAGCAAAGCAAAAAAAAGAGGAGACCGAATGCAGCATGACTGCAGATGTGAACACACAGGTATGTTTGGCTCAGGTAAGGAAAAAACATCTACTTGCCAGATATAAAATCACCGACAGTATCTCTGAATTCCTGGAAATCAAACTCCGGCCCATCCTGGAAGCAAGGACCCTGACAGGGGTGAAGTAAATGATTCAGTGAGCAGGGCCCAGGGCTCAGACCTGCCCACACCACTGCCCATACTGTTTCAATAGTGTCTGCTGCCTGTGCTCAGCACTTTATTGCAATTCCAGCATCCCAAGGCAGTATCCCCTTACCATTTGCCACTAACCCATCTGACACATGGGACAAGATGCTGTCCTCTGCTGTGCCCATTTTGCAGGTGGGAAACCTGAGGCTAGGGGAGCTGCCAGCACCCATCTTTTTGAGAGAGCTACCCCTCCAGGTGCCAAGTGCAGCCTAGGCTGCTCTAAACAGTAGGTTTACCTGCTGCAGGATCACAGGGCCAGCTGGGGTGGTGGGAAGGATGGGGCCAGAGGCTGCCAAATCCTGCCAGTTGATGGTGCTGAGCACTGGGGACAGTCAGAGACAGAGGTGAGTAGCGCGGGCAGGGGTGGACATAGCCAGGGGGGCATGGCAAAATGAGGAGCATGGCTGGGGGACATCTTCGATGTGCATGGTCAGGGAATGCAGGGCTGGGAAATAGGGTGCAAAGGCACCGGGGGGATAGAGTGGGGTTCATGGAGAGAGGTCATGGCCAGGGGAACACGGTGGGGGGTAAGGTGGGGATGTCACGGCCGGGGGATGCAGGGCTGGGGAGCACGNGGACCCCAGAGGGGCGCAGAAGGAGGAACGGGGAAGGGCCTGGCGGGTTAAGGCTGTCCGCCGCAGGCTGACTCACCGAGGGCGGGCGCTGCGGGGGCCGGCGAGGCGCCGCTGCGGCGCGGACGGGGCGGGGGAGCTC
>VZTT01048222.1:42743-87341 GCA_013400855.1 Buphagus erythrorhynchus
CCGCCCCGGGCCGCGCCGCCGGCTCCCGCGCCCGCGGAGCCCTTCCCCGCGCCTACGGAGCCTGGGCGGGCCAAGGGGCTGCCCCGGAGGGAAACTCGAGGAGAGGCGCTGGCGGCCCCGCCACCACGGCCGCCCGTCCCCCCAGCGCCTCGGTGCCGCGCTCAGCCCCGCGGGTCTCTGCCGGGCAGCGCGGGCCTCAGCTTGGGTGCTGGGCTGGCTTTTATAATGATGTTTGTTAAATGTCGTTACAGGGGTAGGGGCTGTCTGCGTTGAAAGCCACGGGGGATGAGGGACGGGGGACGGGGTGGGATGTCTTGTGTAGGAGAAAAAAAGCCGCCCATGGCATCTTGAATGCACCGATCCGCGCACCGGGAGAGAGTACTCTAGCATCGGCAGAGGGTCCCACCAGCTGCTACGGCAAATCCAGCTGAAATCACCCACGGGATTGGCGGAGGATGAGCTGCCCCTTATTCCCCCGTGGTGTTCGTGTAGGCATTTTCTGTAATAGCAGCGTAGACAAGGTTTGCTCGTTCTCTCTCAACATCTGATGACAGGCAGGACTTGGAGCGCCGCCCGGCGTCCGGATCCCCCCTGCACTGAAAGGCGAGCGCTGCCTAAGGCAGCTCTAGGCGTCTATGGGGTCTTTTAACATCACTTTTGTGCAAAGATACAAACGAAGAAAATGAAATATTTTACAACACTATGACTGTTTTCTGCCCTTGAATGTGCCGACCTGTTCAGGAGCATGCAACTGGACTATAGACCTGCTAGAAAACTAAACAAACAATCAAACAAACAAACCCAGTTGTTATTATTATTCCACACTCTGTTTTCCTACACTTATGATGCTAGTGCATCTAATTTTTTTTTCCCCTCGCCATGACCAAGCCAGTGGGTGCCAGTTTGAAATGGGTAATGCCTGGTGGCTAGAAATAAAATCCCACAGACCAGTGTCTATAGAGCCAAATAAATTTGTTTGTTGCAGCTCTGGAGATGAGGGGTATTTCTCCATCTAACTCACCCAACCTTGTCAAGTGCTGTGGTTTATTTATACAGTAAGTATTGCTTAATATTGCTACGTCATTATAGCATCATCATTTATGCACCGGATTTACATAACGCTATCTCATGGTTATAAATGGTTCTTCTGTACTGTGCTTGTGCTTCCCCAATTTAGGTGGTCTTGGGGGTCTTCCTCAATGAAGGCTCAAGGTCTTCCTCGCACCTGAACTTTTCAGCTTTGTTTTCAGAGCATGCACAATTATGGTGTTCCTTGGTCTTTCTGGATCTAACCGGTCTAAATTCTTCATTTTGTGGCTAATTTGCTTTACATTTGCCAATTACTCATCCTATTGCTTCCCAATATCGCTATACTTGTCTATTTTGGAAACTATACTTGTCTATTTTTGAAACTATTCACCTGGTGAGTTGCCGTTTATTTAAGCATTAAGCAACTAGCTAACCATATACTAGCTATTACATTGTATAGAAAGTTATGATTCAGGTTATATTGGTATCTTATAACTCAAGACCTATAAGATAAGCATATTGTAACTTTGACACAAGTTATATAGGCATCACAGGGAATGACACTATTGGGCATCTTTATTTTGTGGGGGATTGAGTTAACTGACAGGGTGAATTTGTTATGTGCCAATGTGTTTCCTCTCCCAGCTGCGTCCACATACTGCCAGCAAATAAACGAATAGAGGTAACAAGTAGAAAAGAGTTTAATCGACATTCAGTTGGTCCTTACACCGTTATCTTTGTGGGCCAGCCTCCAATTAAATAACACAGTACGTGAGATTCAGTAAACTATTTACATACTGGACTTAAAAAAATATAGCAAAGGGACAGTGCAGATGATATGACACATAAAATCGTTTGCAAAACGCCATCTAATTTTTAAGCTTCAATGACACTAAGGCTTAGTGGATCAGACTGCACCGACTCTGTGGAGCACAAAAGCTGAGCCAGAGCCGTCGCCACCACCACTGTCAGCGGTCATCCCCAAGCCAGGGGCACTTTTGGCCCACCTCCGAGGGCAGGAGGAGAGACAGGGACTGCCCGTTCAGAGACACCAGGAGCTGAAGCTGGTCCATGCAGTCCCGCAGGAGCTCCTCCGGGTAGCCGCTGACTCGCAGGTCCAGGGGGCAGCGGTGGCGCAGGAGTCGGTCTGCCAGCCCTAGGCTGCTGGCGGCCAGCAGAGAGGGCGCGTATTTGGTGAAGGCATAGTCAGCCAGGCTGAGCTCCGCGACGCCCGCCGCCAGGCTCCGGGCGTCCGCCGCCTCCCCCGCGTCGGCCCCCCGAGCGTCCAGCCGCACCTGGCTGAAGTGCTCCAAGAAGAAGCTGACGGTGGGCGCTGCCAGATCGAAGTCCAGGCGATGCAGGACGATGCACTCCAGGTTGCGGAGCTGCTGGCGGGTGAAGGCATCGCAGCAGAGGGCGAGGAGCTCTTTCACGCTAGGAGGGTGCACCTCCACCTGAGTGGGGACAGGAGTGAGGACGCTGCCGCCGGGAAGCAGCGCAGAGGAGCTGGCGCGGAGTCCGGCCTGTCTGTGGCCCCCTCAGGCTAGCCTCGGCGGGCTGCAGAAACCCTGGCGGCGGGACAGCCGGGCCCCGGGGCCGACCTACCTGCTTGCAGGCGATGAGCAGTGCTGTTACCCCCAGGAGCTGGAAGCAGTCGGCGGCCACAGGGGTGGTGGCGAGAAAGCGGTCGAGGATGTTGACGGCCAGGCAGAGTGCCTCCAAGGAGAGCCCGAAATGCCGGTGCACGGGGATGAGCCAGCTGACCAGCTTGCAGCGCGCCTCTGCCGTCACCTACGGCATCGGGGATCAGGCGGGGCCGACCCCGGGCTCCCCCGCCTGCTCCCCGCCGCCGGCCCCGCTTCCCCCACCTGCGGCTGCCGAGCGAGCGGCTCCCGCGGCTGGAAGCGGCTCTCCAGCCCCTTGCGGGAGCGGTACCAGCTCTCCCCGTAGTCGCGGAAAGCCTGCAGCTCCTGCGCGCTCTCCCTCGCCGCCGCTGCCGCCGTCCTCAGGCGCCGCCGCCGTGCCGGACGCCGCGGGCAGCCCCCGGGGGAGCTGCCGGGCCCCCGACGCTCCGGAGTGCCGCCGCGCCGCCCGCTCGCCGCCGTCACCATGGGGTGGGCGCCCGTGCCAGCTCCGCTCCGGTCGCGGCGCCGGCTATTTGAGCGGCGAGGTGGCCGCCAAAGCTGTCACCGCCCGCCTCCCTAGCACCCCGCCCCGCCCGTCCCGGGGAGGTCGTCTGGGAACTTAGGGGACCACCGTCTCCAAAACAAAATCCGAGCCACCGAAACGTCTGTCTCTTGTCTATTGCTGTGGTGGAGACGCCGTGGGACTGTGACCTCCCGACCACGGCCTCCTCGCTCTCGCGCGGCACGGAGCAAACCGGGCAGGAGAGCCGTAAACCCACGAACGCGGCCAGCTGAAGCTGCTGCATCGATTTTGCCATTACCAGCGCAGCTGTCTCTCCAGCTCCTACCAGTTCAGCTCGGAACCTCGTAAGCTGTAACAGGTACCGACCACCCCCCACAAGTAACAAGTGCCATAAGTAACACTTTCAGTGCAGGTCACCAGAAACAGCAAAAATACACCAGGAGGAATTCTGTAGCTCACGGGGCAATCTGGGTCTCAGTTACACTTCCATCCATGGACTATTTATGTAATGGAGTACTACTTTAAACAGCTGAACGCAGAAAAATCAAAACAGTTCTGCCCTCCCACCACCCATTTATAGTGTGCTATAGATGTAGAAAGACCCGGAGAAAGAAAATCCCTTCTGCATTAAGCACTGGGAAAGATACCAGTGGGACAAGAGCTTCAAGAAACCCACGATACAAGAGCAAAACAGAAGAGGTGGGAATTCTATAACATGAATAGCAGAAGAAGGAACTGCTCTCCAAGGTGAGGACAGAGACCAGGAGAACATAGTGCCTCTAAAAGAAAGAAAGAACAGGTTGCAGACCACAGTTGAGATTATGGTGACAAAGATCCAGAGATACTGAATGGTCTTGTGTCTGACAAATGCTTTGAGAAAAGTAACACAAAGGTGTTAACAGAAGTCTTTATTAAATAAATAAAGCAAAAGAGAAAGTTCATCCACCCAAAAAGAGTACAGGCACAAAAGTTTCTTGTGTATACTATAGAAGCAGAAAGCCAGCATAGCATATTTTTTGTTTGCTTTTCTTCTTAAGATAACTGTGCTTATCTGTACACCACAGTGTGACCTCCTTAATATGTTTTGCAAAAAATTGTTGCTCACACAAGATCGTGCAATTTCCCAGTTATTACAACATATCCCCTTAATTTATTTCAGTTATTTATTTGAAAGATTACAAAGCAGAGCATGCTAGAGAAACACAAAGAATAACTCTGAATTTCAACATTACCACCTATAAATGGAAAAAAACCTCTTATTCATCACATTTGAATAAGGGAGAACTCAAACACAATTCACACTTTATCTAGGATTTAACCATTTAAGACCAACAACTCATTTGCAAAATTCAAACCCAAAACAAAGAGGAGCTTGTTAGTTACTGAATCACTGAGACATTTTTCTAATTTGTGTTTTCAAAGGATACAAATAAAATATCTCAATCAAAACCTAGGAAATCTGTTTAGAGTACAGATTTATTTTATATCTTCAATGAATATAATTTGCAGGTTTTGATGTCAGTGTGAGAACACTGAAGGCAAAGTTGAGGTCTTAAGGTCTAAGATCAAAACTTCGGTTAAAATGCTTCCTTGCCTAAATGGCAGTGTAAAAAACCCCCAAAAGTCAATTCCTGTCTCCTATGAAATCAGAACTACTACTAGATTATCGTAATGCATAGAAGAAGAACAGGTATGATCCCTGTTCCTTCAGTGCTGTTAGCAAGCAGCTTTCCTCTTCTAGAACTGAGTGCAAGCTAACACGCACAAGCTGGACAGCAATACCAGTTCCACAGTGATAATCTAACTGGATAGGCTCCATATATCTTGCACTTTCATGCAGTTTCCTCAGTGCCCTTTCTGTACGTGATTAACCCCCTGCTGTATAAAACCTTTATTTTTCAGGTTAAACAGAAGTAGTCGTCTACACTGTGCTTCTGTCTGTAAAGACAGTTCCTATTTGACTGCAACTGTTTAACGGTAAATCCTCCCCACCAATATATTCCTTATTCTTGAAAGCTGAGTTGGCAATCTAAAATTGCCCTTCATAATTAGAAATAGTACAGATAGGTAGAATGTGAGACCATCTGATTCATTAAGCTACTCAGTTAAGGATTATTCAGTATTAAAGAAACAAGAAACAAAGGATCACTCAGATATCCAGTCATTGTGAGCAAGAAGAGTAGGAGAGAGCTGCCACTGGAAGTTTCCATGAGGAGCTTCTCTGGTATTTCCTTGAAGAGGGTCAATATGAATTTTGATCAATAAGGGGGAAAAAACCACATGATCATCTCTTGCAGAACTATGTTAAACTTAACATACAAAGAAGAGACAGCAAATTACAGTACAGTTGTAGGAGTTGCAAGGATCAGGGTAAACAAGGAGGAACAACTGTGAGAAGAGGCACATCCTCTGTTTGGGAGGAGCTGCTGGTCAGTAAATGTCTCACCGAGCCTCATTGAGCACTTATTCATTCACAGCAGTCCATACTATCATCCTAGAGATGCTTATAGAGTATCTTCTCAATGTAAATCATAACGAAAAATCAAGACTTCTCTAAGATGTAATGGTTTAATACCGTAAATTAATAGTTAAAAAAAAAATCATCACTTCAGAAACCCATGGGAGAAACATATGTCTTCTGTTTGCACACATGGAATTTCACTCAACTGAGATTCAGGACCAAATCTTCAGTCATCAGTACACACTGTACTGATGGTATGATTAGCACATTAAGCTAAAATAGAGGAATTGTTCACAGCCATTTCTATTTTGAAAAGAAACTGCTTGCAGTTATCATTCATACAGTCAAGACAAATGGCACCAAATATGCTGTAAAGGCCAAGCATATTCAATGTTCATCTTTAAACTGATAAAGGAGAAAAGGCTGATTCTATGCAAAATCATGCAGTGTATCCCCATCGTGGTTGGTATCAACCACACTAAGAATTTAAATACTTCCTATTAATGTTGGAGTGCATATTTCCCCTGCAATTACTGAAGCTTTGATTTGTTACTGATTCCTGATTTCAGTTACCATTTTCTGTTTTTATCAGCTCTTTGATGATGTATAAGACCTTGTCATCTAGAAAAGAAAAAAAACCACAGCATGTGAAAAAAGAGCAAGCTAAAAAATTGATTCCCAAAACACCAAAAATCTAAGTCTAGCTCTCAGCAAGTTAAAATTTTAATGTTTTAGGCTATGCCAGAATCTAAAGCAAAACAAGTGATTACCATTTGGCAAGCAAAAGGACAAGCAGCATGTACATAGTACATCATCATAAAATTATTCAATGAACTGTCAGTGACCATTTCAGTACTCCACAAGAGATTGGGTAAGTGGTGGGTTAAGTACAGATAGATACATCAGCTACCAGGAGCTCCTTTTCTTCCCTACCTACAATATGCTCAACATCCAGTGTCCAAATTTTAAAATGTACTCTACTGTTCCTTATTTTTGGGACCCAACATGCTGTTGGTTAACCTAGATTTTGAGAAATTGCATAACACTTATAAGCCATCCATGCCTAGGATTCTCCACACATAATTCTTTGAGATGCCTGCCTCACCATTACTACTACTACCTTGAATATTGTTACCAGGGATATCTTTAAAATGGCAGTTGTGCAGATCTTTGTACATCTGGGGTGAGCCACACAATATATGCAGGGTTAGTAATGACTTTCTGGATGCCTCTTAATGGAACTTTCATGTCACACATGCTACTGTATGAGGATGCAGTGTACTAATGATTCCTCAGATTTGCTACAAGGTCCGCTTAAACAGTAATGCCAGCAGTAAGTTACCTTCAAGTGACATTTTGGGATTTTCAAGCTTCTTCTTCAAAACAGACTCAATGAGAACTCTCAGCTGTTTGAAAATTACTGCTATCTTAACAGGAGCCTATAAAGAAAAGACAAGCATTTGCATTATCAGACATTTCATACCAAAACATAGATCAAAATACTACCCTACATATAAACAGAAGTTTATAACAAGATTCCTGCAAACATGATGCACATACATGAACTTTAATGGTAATGATAATCATGATGGATAGTATACTCATCAAAGGACTGGGCTTACGTTATGCCTTAACTTTAAGCACCAGTTGTTTGTAGTATCAAAGCCTGAAGAACAGCAGCTCAGAAGGGCAGCTTAGAATGTGTTCCCACACAACCAGCATAAGAGGAAATTATTACTTTACCAATAAGCTATCCAATTAATTGCCATTTTTCCCCCAAGGTAACAAAATTCAAATTACATTTATATCTGAAATAAAACAGCTATGTATTTGCCTCTTGGGATGTCTGCCAGGCCTTCTGACAAAGCAATCACAAGCCTAACCTAAATCTCACTAGGAATTTGGATACCTAAAACTGAAGCCCCTCTCCCAAAAATATTTCATTTTATCCTTTCCTTCCTTAATCCCTTCAATCCTTCTCTCATTTACATGTTGCCTTTGGTACAACAAGTAGTGCTAGAGCAGAACCACAAAATGCAATATATTTTGCTTAGCGTCTCAGTAGAAAAGTAGAAATTCTGAAACACTATGTAAGATATGATTAGCCCAGCAACTGCACAATTATAGCCATTCAGGGATCAGAAAAAAAATCTCTTAACAAACCCACAAGGGACCTGCTTTTCAAATTCCCTGTTCATGATAAGCAGTGAATTCAAACAGATGATTGCTTACTTGGATCAGCAGACTGCAAAAACTTGCTTTGTTGCTTATAGTTGTCTTTTAGAGTAGCACAAGGCCCAGAGCACAGAAGCAGCACAGAAAATTGTAACCATGTAGCTGCCTGGATAGTAAGACCCACTACTTGCCATTTACCAGAATTTGCAGAGGATCTTTTCATGACAACTATTTTGTCTGCAAAAACATGCTAGTAAAGTACTCTCAGTTTTCCAATTTCCAAATAAAACTTACACATGCAGAAAGGAAAAAAACCTAATCAAGAAAACCAAACCCCCAACCCAAGTAAGCAGTTATTTTACAATTTGGTTTTTCTTTTTCTAACAATTCTTCCTGCACCATAGAACAGTATATACAGTACTGTGCTAAAGACAAATATGTAATTACAATATTATAAAATTGTAGGAAAGGGTAATATAAAAACAGTACACTTCTCTGCTTTCAGTACAAGCTCTATAAAAAAAAGTTTAGTCTGCATCCATTTTCAATACCTTTTCTGAAAGAACACTTTCTTCTTTGAATAGAGAGGGAATTGATTTGTTGCAAACCACATATGACAAGACTATTCTTTTGAGTGTGATTTATTAAGATTTCATTACACAGATACAAAATTTCCCATAATTATCTTTAATTCTCTTCCCCTTTCTTCCCTCTTGTCTCTATCTCCCATACACAGTCATCTTCATCAAGCTGATATATCAACTATGTAATACAAAAACTCATGAAATCACAAAAGGTAGTTTAGTTATAACTCCAGTGCACCTGAAAATGGATCCAACCATCAACTGTCAGGAGATGCTCGCGATGCTGGACTTCTATATCCCCACCAAAAAGTAAGATGGGAAAGGGGGATATTAAAGTAGTTTCTCTCAAATACACCTTGGCATACCTCACCTGCATATAAACAAACACTAACAATTAAAAACAGTAATAAAAAATCCCAAACCACATAACATCTATAACACTAAATTTGATTGCTACTTCTACAAGCAAAAAATATACTTTTTTCCCCTCTACAAGATGCAACCAAAACAAGTTATTGCACACAATCAATAGCTATTTGTCTGCCTTACACCACATAAAATAAGTAATCTCTAAGTAAGTGACAAGCATATATGCTGGAAGTAAGCTAAAGCCACAGTTATCTTCTTAAAGCTTAAATGGAGAAATAATGTTAACCTAGTGGTGTTCACAGAAGCAACACTAAAAGTAATAACACTACTGAAGCATAAGGCAGGCAAAGCTCTTTCTTTATACATTTGCCTTGGGAGCAGCTGTTTTATCAGTTTATCTACATCCACATATGCAAATGCATAAATGTGGTACACACAGACATACACTGCATGAAGTATGGGACTCAACATGTGCTGCTTCTGGCTTTGGAACATCTCAAATAAGGACAGAATGGGGTGGAATGAGTTGTAGTGAGAAGAACGGACATAAAAAGAACACATCTTCATATAAAAGTGCAGGATTTGTTTGCCCCACTGTTCATGGAATAACTTACCTACCTTAGCTGCTGTCTTGCCATCACACTATGATGTTCTTGGGGGTCAGGAAATATTTTCAGCTCTCAAAAAATACTATGACTTTAAATGCATTCAAAAGTCTAATACTTCCTGCTTCTTTACAGTAAATTTGGTCATTAAGCAACTGCTGTCAAACTTTTCTTGTACCAGCAGTATAACTAAATACAAACACTTGAATTTAGCAAATAGTTGACAAGATTTTCAATTGAAGGGGAAAGAAGTGAAAAAAATGCAATTTTTTAAGGAGTTAAGGAGTTTAGCAGTCCATTACAGAATTGGCTGTTTTATTACTGGCACATGTCAGTAACAAGTTTCAAAACCTTAAAACAGTACCAAAGCAGACTTTGAAAAGTTACTACTACATATTATTGTGTAAAGTGTTATTAAAACCAACAAGACTGTATTCAAAAAGTCAATGATATGATTAAGTTAAATGATACACAGAAAATGCCTTCCATTTTCAGCAACCAGTTTCACCATGAAAAGATTTGTTCATGATCTCCAGCTTCACCTTTTTCTCCAGCACTCAGTTGACTCACTTTTATGGACTTTAGGATCATTAGATAATAAAGGACTCTTTAAAATAAAACAATTAGGTATTAAATAACATACACTAGCTTGAAATATATTAGAGGCAGAACTCCACCTTTACACAAACTACTAGCTACATTCACTATCTTCAACTTACCTTCTCTTGGTAAAGCAGCCATCCGTATGTCTGCAAGTCTCGATTTACAGAAGAGGGATGAACTTGCGCTTTACCCTGAGCAGTTTCTACCATGCAAGCCAGCTTCTCTGTAATATCCACAGACTTTGTATATAGTATTTTTCCTACGTTGTCATACAGTCCTGCAGTCAACACAGCTTTGAGAAGAGCTATTTCACTGAGAGACAGGGATTGTGTGGCTCCATTTCCATCCCATCCACACTGTGTTGAAGGTGCTGTGAACCCTGCTGCTCTGACCACCCTTATGAGTTCTTGCTTCACATCCTGAAATTAGGATGGTATTAGTAAAGTTTAGAATTTAAAAAGTTACCTACTCCACCTCAGCAGCAGGAAATGACAATTCATCTGAATTATTCATGCTCTCCAGGGGAAAGTCCCTTACTAGAATAACAACTTGTATTTTCTGCAGCCACAATGGAAACTATACTGTTTTCTATGAGAAAAACATTATTTATAACATAATCTGATATCTGGAATAGAGGATTATACATATGGAAATTTATATGCTGCAAATACTAAATCTCTACCTTCTGTTAAAATGAAAAGATGCATTTGCATCGCAGATCCAGTTCTGCTCGGAAATATCAATTAAAACATTTTCTCACCAAAAGTAAGAGGCTATTCACATAAGTTTGTGGCTCATCTTTCAAATTAACTGTTAACAGATATACTATTTGATATCAAGAATAATATAAATGCTTTAATTCATGAAGTTTTGATTCTCTGATGAAAGTAAGGCCTAGCTTCCCCAATGTCAGTGGCTACAAAGCTGTTTACCAAAGTGTGCATATCAAAACTCAAATACAGACATAGCTACCTCGATTGAGAGCGTGCATTTTCATCAGTCCCCAAAATTCACTTGCTTTTATCTTGTCTAAATAGTAACTGTGATATATCATCTCTTTTAAAGAGAATGACATTTTCAGAGGGAATTTTAAACAAATAACTTATGAGTGCAGAACATAATGATAAGTTTTACCTCCAGAGTTAACAGTGAAGTCCTATTAAGGAAATTCCTTCTGCAATAAGTCATTTCAGCACGATATCCCCCTTCCTGTCGAGCCCTTTTCCATCTAAGGAAAAAATAGTGTCTTATGACAGCAAGAAGAAACCCATCAAGACTATAATAACAGAAGAGGCACTAAGTTAAAAAAAGAATAATGTGTTTTGGTAAGCATTCTCCACTCTAAAATAAGTTGTATTAATGAAGATGAATGCTGCTGGTCTAAGGACACTCCAGAGAACATGCCCATAACATCGATTTGACAAATACTAATAAATATACAAGGTGATTTACTCTCAAACCCCACACATTTCTGTCTGTCTTGACAGTCGGAACAAAATTCAGCCTTAGTGGTAATATCCTAAAGAAGAAAAAAACCTATATATAATTTTATACATTTGTGCTTTATCGAATACAAAATATTCTGGTCAAAATACCACAAACAGCAAACAAAATACTTTAAACACTAGGATAAACTGACACAGTAAACCTCTGTATGTGCACAAGCATAGTTAAAAGAAGTTGAAGAACAAAACATCAAGCAAGCTATCCATTTGAGTTACAGTACCTGGCAATCTACTGTTACTCTGAACAGAAAAATCTTGAAGTGAAAGCAATTCAAGAGACATTAAGGATTCTTTACATAAGTGTTGTAAGATATTGGTTATCTGCTAACAGTTATGAGCATAGGAGAATCACCACTTACCCCAGATAAGCGTTGTAGATTGTTAAATGGTCTGAAACTGCCACAGCTAGATAGGATTTTGCAAGATCTGCTTCATCTTTTCGACCAATAGGTGTAGTAAATGGAGATTTTTCTGTCATAACAGCAGCCAAAGTTGCCTGAAATTATAAAGTACACATCACTTAGAACTATTTTGTTATAAGCTTACAGGTTTATAAAACAAATAGCCTTAAATTTTCTTTTATCATTATCTTAGAATTATAGGCTTGGGTTGCAAGGGACCTTAAAGATCATCTAGTTTCAAGCCTCTGCTATAGGCAGGGACACCTTCCACAAAACTAGGTTCCTCATAGCCCCACCCAGCCTGGCCTTAAACACTTCCAGCAATGGGACATCCACTTCTCTGGGCAATCTGTTCCAGTGCCTCACCACCCCCACAGTAAAGAATCTCTTCCTTATGTCGAATCAAACCAAATCCTCTTTCAGTTCAAACCCATTCCCTCTTGTCCTGTTACTATACGGTCCTTTATAAGTTCCTCTTCAATGTCCTTCAGACACTGAAAAGCTGCAATTAGGTCATGCTGGAGCCTTTTCTCCACACTGAACAACCCCAATTCTCTCAGTCTCTTCAAAGGAAAGGTACTCTAGTCCTCTCTGATCATCTTGGTGATAAACTCTGGACTCACTACAGCAGGTCCACATCCTACCTGTGTTGGGGCTACCAGAGGTGGATCCAGCACTACAGGTGGGGTCTCATGAAGGCACAGCAGAGGGGAAAAATCCTCTCCCTGCCCTGCTGCCCATGGGGCTCTGGATGCAGCCCAGGACAGTTTGGCTCTCTGGGCTGTGAGTGCTCACGGCTGGGTCATGTCCAGCCTCTCACCCACAGCACCCTCAAGTTCTTCTCTCAGGGCTGCTTTTGGTCTGTTCATCCTCAGCCAGTGCTGATATCTGGGGCTGTCCTGACCATGGTGCAGCACCAGCACTGGCCTTGTGAGCTCCACATCTGCCCACTTCTCCAGGTCCCTCTTGATGGCATCCCATCCTTAGAGGTGTCAACAGCACCACTCAGCTTGGGGTCATCTGCAAATCTGCTGAGGGTGCACTCAACCTCTCCATCTACGTCACTGATGAAGATATTTAATAACACTGGTCCCAATATAGAGAGTACCACTTGTCACTGATGTCCATTGGGACTCTGAGCCATTAACGACCACCCTCTGAATGGTATGTACAACCACTTTCTAAACCATCTAATAGTTCACCCTCTGAATCCATTTCTTTCCAAATTTAGGTGGGGGACCATGGTAAAGGCTTTACAGAAGTTCAGATAAATGAACACGTAGCCTTTCCCTAGTCCACTGATGTGGTCTCTCCACCACAGAAGGCGATTGGGTTGGTAAAGCAGGACTTGCCCTTGGTTAAGCTCATGCTGGTGTCTTGAATCACCTCCCTGTCCTCCAAGTGTTGCATCATATTTCTAGGAGGATCTGTTCCATGATCTTCCCAGGTACAGAACTGAAGCTGACAGTTTAGTAGTTCCCAAGGCCCCTCTTTTCTACTTTCTTAAAAAAAAAATGGGGACAATGCTTCTCCTTCTCCAGTCATTTGGGACTTCACCTGACTGCCATAAAAGAGGTTACCATTGATGACTGAGGCAAAAACACTGAGTACTTCAGCTTCCTCCTCACCTGTTGTTACCAGTTCATCAGCTGGGGTACATGTTCTTCAGCCTTCCTTTTCTGGCTGACTTAGCTATGTAACCCCTTCTTATTCGTCTTCCTGTTCCTTGCCATGTTAAGCTCCATCTTTGCCATGGCCTTCCTCATCCCATTCCTATGCAACTAGACTGCATTCCCTATGGTCTTTCCAGGATACCTGTCCTGGAAAGGACAGGTAAATGGAAATCCACACTGACTGTGCATTTGCTTGTTGCCCTTAAGCTGAATCAGCAGGTCTCCACTCACACCAATGACTGTCTTCCTTGCCTGATTTCTTGCAAATGAGACTCACTAGTTCTTGTACTATAAGAAGAGTAGATAATATCTAATTATAGTTTATCTTCTACTAAGTCTCAAGGAAATCTCAGCACCATAAGAATTTCCTATACAGAATTCAGCACTTGCTGAATGACTTACACAGTGCCTTATATGCAAGCATAAAAAACATCTCAAAACTCACATGAAATGTTTTGCCAAATAACACCGCAATGAAGGTCAGCTTAATCAACTGCTTTAGGCTATAAAACAGGAAAGAAATTAAACTTTCACTTTCCAGGAACTAAGATACTCATGTTTTCTTCTAATTTGCAGTGAATTAAATAGATTAGGTGAAAATGTAAACTATGCCACAGTCTTAATAAACTACCTACCAATTAATTTGCAATAACTTTGATTATGTTCTTGGCCATAAACTGTGGGATAATCCAGACTGTCTAACTCACATGTAAGAGGACATTTTCTTTAAATGTCAGATTCCCTGGGATCACCATGGACAGACCTGGAGACCAAGCTTGATTATCTAATGTGGAGAGTATCTAGGAGTTTAGAATCACAGAACCACTTTAAGTTGGAAAAGACCTTTAAGATAATTGAGTCCAACCACAAAGAATACTTATATTATTCCTCTTCATGATGTCTGGATGCCCTCATCCTAAAGTAAACATTTAAACTTGCATCACCTTTTCAAAAATACCCCATTACAGGAAATCATATTAATTGCAAAGGATTAACAATTCCATACTTTTTAAATATGATTTTTTTTTTACTCACCACAGGATCCAAGCAGCCAAATATAGCACCAAATATAAGCATTTTGCCAATCTTTACATTAACAGGAAGGGCTGCAAGGTGCTGGCCCAACGGAGTCAGCTTGGGCTCATTTAACTGACAAGCGCCGATCTTCCTCAACAGATTCATTGCATTACCAATTACTTGCTGCTGTGGTGGATCTAATGCTTTGGAAAGAAAATCTTCCGGCGAGCCAAGATTGCATTTCTGGGAGGTAAAGGGACATATATTTCAATATAAAAAATTATTATAAAAAGTTCTCTAACAGCTACACAGAAAACTAGAAAGCTGATCTTGCATCAAAAGTACACGTTCCCTCCCCACCAAACAAGCATCTTGCTTCCCAGAAGGATGACATGCCCCACAATAGGTTAACAAAACTTCATTGTTTGGAAGGCCTTCATATGGCATGACCACTATTCAAAGAAGTGTGTTACCAGTGATCACTGATGAGCAGGGGACTCTCAATCCTGACAGGATGCAGTTCAACTAGCACTAATTTGCCAGGTTGCTGGTTTTCCCATGCACATTCTACTCACTTAAGACATGGTGAGAGGTAATGGAATTGCTCCCTTAAACAGAAATCAATTAGAAGCTATTCAACAGAGTTTAAAATTGTCAGTCTGAGGCAAACGGGAATCATATAGTACACTATTTTCACTGAACAGCATACTGCTATTTTACCACAATCAAGTGCTGAGTTACCCCCTGACCTGTGTGACAAGCCCCACTAAGTAATTGCATTGGATCAGGTCTGTTTTAACAAACTTTTTAAGCTACTAGGGTCAGTAATTCCAGAACAAGCAACAGTGTGAAGGCATAACTCCTCCAAAGGCATGCACAGTATTTTTAGCTAACACGGTGGATTGGGCTTGAGTGGCTAGGTTTAGGTATTAAGGCCTGCATGGGTGAGTTTGGTGAGAATCTGAGAGCAGCTTCCCCTACATCCAGCCAATGCCAGGTAGCTCCAGAACAGACCCATTGCTGGCCAAGGCTGAGCCAATCAGCGATGGTGGTCATGCCTCCTGGAGAAGTTATTGCACAGAAACAAATTGCAGCCGGAGAAGAGGAAGTGAGAACAACTCTCAAGACACCAGAATCAGTGAAGAAAGTAGGAGAGGAGGTTCTCCAGGTGCTGCAGCCCATGGTGAGGAAGGCTGTCCCCCTGCAGCTCATGGAGGTCTGTGGTGGAGCCCACACTCAAGCAGGTGGATGCCTGAAGGAGGCTGTGACCCTGTAGAGAGCTCACACTGGAGCAGACTCCTGGCAAGACCTGTGGTGCCATGATGAGAGGAGCCCACATTGCAGCGGGTTTGCTGGCAGAGCTTATGACCCTAAGGTGGACCCATGCTGGAGCAGTTAATGAAAAACTGCAACCTGTGGGAAGGATTCACATTGTAGAAGCTTGTAAAGGACTGTCTCCAGTGAAAGGGACCCCAAGCTGGAGCAGGGAAAGGAGTCCTCCCTTCCTCTGAGGAGGAAGCAGCAGCATAGACAATGTGTGATAAACTGACTAAATCTGCCACTCCTGATCTCCCTGCACTGATGGAGGATAGGAGGTAGGGAATTGGGAAATAAAAGTTAAGCCAGGAAAGAGGGAGGGGTGGTTTCTACTTCTCATTAACCTACTCTAACTTAACTGGTTACAAATTCAATTGATTTCCACAAATCAAGTCTGTCTTGCCTGTAACTGGTGAGTCAGATATCTCTCTGTGTCCTTAGCTCTAGCTATGAGCCTCTCATTATATTTTCTCTCCCATTCACCTGAGCAGGAGAGTAATAGAGGAGCTTTGGGGCCACCCAGCATCCAGTCATGGTCAACCCACCATACAAGGTTAGCAATTCTAAAACCAAAAACCATACCATAATATGAAGGCATAATTCCTCCAAAGGCACACGCAATATTTCTGGAACAGAATATTCCATGAAACTTTCAAACCTGCAACATCATAAAAACACAAAAACATATAGCTTCAACTAAATTTTTGAATTAAACTTGTAAATCTGGTTTTTACATGGTCATTCTTTGCAGTTTTTCTCTTGAGGGGCAAGGAAGGGAGTAGCATGGATAAGCCATTCATACTTTGAATTAAGGCATGTGTTGTGGCTTGGAAAACAAGTTTTAGTCAGAGAGAGAAAGGCAGGAAACCCCTGCTTTTTTCCAAAACAAATTTTCAAAACAAGTCTGTAAAATGCTTTCAAACTGTAAAGTCTTCTATGGGACTAAAAAGTCCCATTGGTTCACTGGTACACTTCACTGGTTATATCAAAAGACTTTAACCTTAATTGTTTCTCAGCTGAAAGTCACTTCAGGCTTTCACAGAAGCAGGAAAAAGGAATGTTTCTGTTTCTCCACTACAGTAAGATTATCACATTCTGCAGTGCCCCATCTCTTATCCGTAGAGGTTACCTCCTCAGAAACCTACAGATCTGTCTGATAAAAAATTCAAAGTTCAGGAGGTAAGGTTCGCACACATTTGAGGTAAGCCAAGCAGGTGTAAAAAATTGATGTTCTACAATTCCCTGTGCTGCACTTTTCCTTTAATTATGAGTATTTCTTTAAAAATACATTACAGAAATATTAAGAATAAAATTAACTTTTTTTTTAAAGTGTGAAAGACTAACACTTTGCACATATGATATTCAAATTCTTGTTTTGGTTGAGTTTTTTCCAGTTTTATATTCCTGGTTTGCAGTATATAAAGTGAATTTCAAGAAGAATTCTTGGTTTTGCACAGAAAAAAACAGATGGTATCTATGTGATTTACAGAATTCTGCTAAGTTTACAATACCTGTCTCTCGTGTACATTCGGAAGCAGAATCCATCCCTAACACGCCCAGCTCTTCCTTGTCGCTGCAGAGCACTAGCTTTACTAATAAAGGTCTCTTCCAGGGAACTCATCTGGCTGCTTTCATGATACCTTAAAAATAATAAAGCAGATTCAGATTTCAGAATTAAAATTTTCATGTATATATAACCTGAACACCAGCATATTGACGATGTATCTAATGAGCAATTATTTGAAAATACATTTAGTTTTGAAAACCAAGCATATCTGGGAGGAACTGTATATTATAAAACCTTGAATACAACTCAACAGTCAAAGTATAAGACCTGGAATGAAAGCTTTATTATTTCATCTCCCTGGCAACTCAGAATCATTCTAATACATTGTATAGGGATTTCCACATTTAAAGTGAACAAAAACCTTTTAAAAGCTGAGATAGCATAAAAAATACTTTCTTCATTTTTAACACCGTATTTAATCATAATTATCCATACATTACATCCATTATCTATGAACTTCTTTTGTTCTTCTCACCATCTGAAACTCCAAAGATACATCCCAAACCTGTACCCAAAACCGCAAGCTTTTAAATGCAGCACATTCCTGCATCTTTTAGTTTAATAGGATACTATTAAACTTCTAGTTTCTATCCAGTTTCTTCTAGTTTAATAAGGATATTAGAGAATTCTTGCACCTCTATCCTCCAAATATTTGCAGTAATCACAGTATGATTGATGAAAATCAAACTCTTACCTATTTTCTTTTGTTCTCCCAGTATCAATTACAAAGACAACATCTGGTATTGTGATACCCGTCTCTGCTATATTGGTTGCCAAAACAATCTGGAAAGAGTAACGTAACATAAATAGAAGAACTGGAATGTCTAAACATGTTTCAACCTTTAAATCAGTATTATGGAGTAAGTCTGATTAAATTTTTTTTACCTAGAAATGTTTCCTTAAATAATCTGACAAATAATTAAAAGCTACATGACTTGGAAAATGGCCTAGTTTTCCCCAAAGAGAGAAATTAAAAGTTAAGAAATAATTTCACATTCACATTGTGTTTTATAATCCATCAAAATTACTGGCTAGTATCTGCCAAAATTGATCAACATTTAACTACATAGTTTGGCAATAAATAAAACTGTGTTTTTCCAAGATAAAAGCCATAGTTACTGGTTAACAATAGTTAAAACACAGCTAAGTAATAATTAAGGAAGTTTACAGAAAAAAATTATGTTTAAGAATTTGTCCATTACTGTCAAGATTTTCACAGCATATTAGCTTCTACCCACTACAGACCACCAAATTAGAATTGTTTCTTTGCAGAGAGGAAGTTCTAGGAATACCTAGCTGTTGTGCAATTCTGTATGATAACAATTCAGAGTTGCACCCACAGAAAATTTCTCTTTTCAATTGTGAACTTCATAAATACTACCTTTCTAACACCAAGAGGAGGTATTGTAAACGCAGCTGCTTGATCTTGAGTTGAAAGAACAGAATGCAAAGCTATCAATCTGTGCCTAGAAGAAGAAATTATAATAATAAATATACACTAATGAAATAACATGGAGTAAAAAAATAAGACCAGCATAGTGACAACATCTGGAGAAAGCAATTAGAACAGACAATCAAAAGAGTAAAACTTATGATGAGGTATGAAAGTCTGCTTCATTGTTTCATTACAATATCTAGAAAAAATAACCCAATTAGTTAATAGGGATGTTCTCCCATTCAGTAAAACTGCAGGAAGAATAGTAATAGTGCAAAACTGTACTTAACAGTAACAGTCTAACAATAAAGGGAGCTAGATGTCTGTAAACCCAAGTTTTTAAAATTGTGCTTCCAAGATAAGGACCATTACAAATTCCTGCAACTTTGAGTAATAAAGGCCTTCAGAGATGCAAGAGCTACAGAGACTGGTACTTTCCTTCTCTTCCAGACCTTTCCATCTCTGTCCGTCAACAAGTATTTAGCATTTGACTGCAATTGTTCCTTTTACGTAGTTGTGTTGCTAACTTTTAGTTACCCAAAAAATAAATTTTGAAATTATCTGTCACTACAACCCTAGGCCATTTCTCTTGGTAGATCCAGATGCTCTGGAGCTCTTCGCAGGAAGTAGTCACTTCCATGTAAACAGTAAGCCACAGAAATCTGTATCCCAGGTATGGCAGCTTCCATACCCTAAGAAGCGGAAAAGAAGTAGTCAAGTGCTTTTGCTAGATAAATTTGTTGAAAAATAAAATAGAAAGTAATAAAAGAAAATTTATCATACCGTTCCTAAGTATCTGTCATTTTTGCTTGTATAACTTTTCGATTATATCAGTAAAAGTACATTTGCATTGTAGCAGAAGTACATTTGCATTGCAGTAAAAGTACATTTGTAGCACAATTAGCTCAGAGGCATAACTCTCACTTGCCTTTTAGAAGAATAGCAAACCTTAATGAATATGTTTGTTGGGTTGTAACTTAGAGTATTAACTTCATAAAAAATACCTGCATTACCTGTCATGCAAGTTAAATCTTCTGTCAGTTGAAACAAGATCATACAGCTGTTGGATATGAGCAAGGCCTGGTAAAAAGATCAGCACAGCACCTTCAATATTCTTGAACTGGGGACTTTTATCTGCAAAATTACAGTACAAGCATAGTTAAAACATGCATTGCAAACAGTTTTACATAACAACAGGAACAAATGCCAGGCCCTGTGGTTAATGCTTTTTAGGGTCTTTCACATAAGACTGAAGTCAAGTACTTCATTATCAGTAGAAAGCAGTGAAAAATGGGTCCAAAGGACAACCCCAAGTATATAAACTTCTTAAGAAGTGGACCAGAAGTACCTAAGTATGCAAGCAACTCCAAAATAAGTTCAAGGTTGATCTTGTAAGGGTTCATATATAAGATAGCCTGCTGTGTATGACTGCTATACTTCGCATAATAAGGAGCCAAATCGATACCAGCTCCAGACTGGATTGGGACGTACTCCTAAAAAACAAGAGTAAGCAGAAAAAAAAAAATTATCACATTCTTAGTCTTTTAGAAGAACATAAGAGAGCAGAAGGTCAATTTGCCATTCACTTGAAACAGAGACTGGGAGAAGAGAAATTTAACTAACTTCCCACCAAAACCTGCGTGAGCTAGATTAAATCACAACCACCTACACACTGTGTATTGGTATCTACAACTGTTAAATAACTTTCCAGATTTTTTAAAAAGGTCAAAATTAAAGTTTCTCCAAGAGGTAAACAGGCCCCAGGTCCATATCTGGCATTCAATTGGTATCAGCTCAAACTGGGCTAAGAAGATGTATACTCTTCTTTCAAAACTCCTACTTTGTGGTGTAAGAAAATAGTTTCACCTTTTCCCTCTACCTCACCTCACCCTTCTCAACTAATGGTTGCAATGAAAATTAGAAGTGAACTAGGTGGCAACTCCTGCAGTGTTTTGGAACAGCAAAAAAGAAGAGTTAGCAGGAGAGACATACATTTGAATTTATTCTAGACATCTTACATACATAGCATAGTTTCTAAACTAAGTGGCACTATTGTAAACTATTTACTGTTACTCAACACACTTAAGGAAGCTTGACACCACATATCCTTTTGTACTGAAGGAAAATCACCAGCAGAGCACACCAGACTATTTTTCAACACATGTATAAGTGTTCAAATACAGCAAGCTAAATTTTCAAAAGTTTTGCAAAGCAAGTTGGAGCAGAGAGATATCTTCCCAAAATATAGTCTAGATGAACAGCCTAAGATGCCAAAGTCAGATGGCACTGATAGAATTTCCCCTTCAAGAGTTTTGATCCAAAAGCACATAGAGCTGTCACTGCAGAGTGCCTGAGGATTAACCATAACCTGTTAAACTAAAGAGGCCTACACAACAACCTCATGTAAATCATCTCATTCAGCAGGCCAAGTTGAAGGATTTTGGGAGTTTTTCAGCTAAGCAGGATAAGGCCTTGTCTCTTCTGTTGTTAGGGTCATTATGTAGGAGAATTCTTTGGGGGAAAAAAAAATAAATGGTTTTCCTGCTGCTGCTTACAGATCCAGAGCTGGTAATCTACAAGAGATTTCAATGTCAAATACAGCAAAATCAAGATAGCTATATAGGAGTTGGAGCAACAATCAAAACGGTGCGGCATTCATAAATATTAGTAGGAGTGCCATTGTGTCTATCTTTTATAAACTGAGAGAATATGTGATATTCTACAATCCAACCACAATAAATTAAAAAGGAACTAAAATGATTAAATAGTAAAAACCCCCAAAGGTTTAAAGACAAAACTAAAAATGCCTGTTTTACCTGGTGCTTTGTAGTGCTTCCTCCTTTACCAGTAACATTTATTGTTACTTCCTCCTCCTCCTCCAAGAACTTCTGACAATATTCTGAGTCCTTCTCCAGAACATAGCCAGTTGCTTCAATTATATCTTCAACATGGAAAATCTTTAGGAAAAATTCCAAGAAAAAACATGAGACATGTCAAAAACTATTCAGCAATCTTTCTCACTTTTTAAAGCTTACATAACAAAGGTTAACAGGGCATGCCTTAATGTTGTACTAAATCTTGCAGATTTCAATTTAAACTGTCTTATGATTTTTGAAAACCTAATCTTAGAGCTGCTACAAGTTTGTTAATAGGCTTCTCCACCTGATCACTACATAACCTTTACCATAATCTATACAGCATGCATAAGAAAAACACCTAAGAGTGCAGTGACAAAGTTACAGGGGGTGTGGGAGGAATTCTTTAATGCTTTCCTTTCTACCTAGGTTGAACAGAGAAAAAAATCAAAGTGTCACTGATGGACTGATTGTGAATAAATCCAAAACAAAAAATAGTACAGCTAGGTACTCCAAAGCCCTGAAGCTATTCTATATTTTCATAAAAGAAAAAATACTACAAGTCCTTGAAATACTTATTTTAAGATCTATCTTTCTGGTAAAAAACAAAACCAAAAAAACTGATATAGATATATTGCCTACAGACTAACCAGGCAACCACTGTATACATACATACAAAGTGTCTTGCATAATCAAAATAAACATCTACCTACCTCAACTGGGTAGCTCCTCCCTGAGATCCTCAAAATAGGACAGTGTGAGAAATAGCTGGAGAACTTCTCACTGTCTACAGTGGCGCTCATTAAAATCAGGTGTAGGTCTGAACGCTTATGCAAGATCTCTCTCAGAATAACAAGCAAGAAATCAGACTGGACACTTCTTTCATGTACCTAGAATTAGAAAAACAGATCTATAGCAAGAATTTAGTACAGGTCAAGGCCCAGAATAAATGTCATTTCTGCAGAATAGTAAAGAACTAATAACCTCATCTACAATAACATGAGATATACTTGACAGGAGACCATCTTCTTGAAGTTTCCGAAGCAGGACACCTGTTGTACAGTACAGCAGTCTGGTGGCTTCTCCTGTTCTCGATTCCATACGAATTTGATATCCACACAGGGAATTCTTAAAAAATAAATTAAAAATATAGAATAACTTATATAACATACAAGCTAACAATATTCAAAAATAAGTGAAATTTAGTAGCTGTCAGATTCAGACACCACACAAGTTGCTAATTAAGTAGTATAGTGAATGACTGCCACACTTCCATTCAAGTACTTTCCTTTGTTAAGAACAGAAAAATACATGAAATTTATCCAGGGTGGCAAAGAGCTGGTAAAATCAGGGCTGTTTTCAGGACTCTTGGGCAGTTTCAAAAATACTTTGGCAGAAATTACCCTAACAAATACAGGACTTCAGCTTTCTTCAAATAACAAAATCACTATGTTGGAGAGGGCCTCTCTAAGCATGGCCTCACTTGAGGCCAGACTAGATTGCTCAATATAAGGGACTTAGCTTCATCCCTAGTGATAGTGATGCAGCAGTCCCTGGGTAATCTGCTCAAATCTTTGACCATTCCAGCTATGAAATATTTTTGCTTTACATCAGTCTCTGAGGATTTTAGAAATCATATATGTATACCTACAAGTTCATAGGTTCAAGACAAAAATAAACAACTGACATACCAAGAAGTCATTTTCAAGAGAAAATAACATCTGATTGTTTGGTTGCATAAGAAATAATGCTGTCACTTTTTGTCAACAATCCAACCCCCTGTATTTGATCAAGACAAGCAAAGGAATTAAGACACTTCTCACTTTTCCTCCCGGTCCTGATTCACAGCCCAGCTCTTCACAAACCCTTGTTGCCAGACTCACTGCTGAGATTCTTCGGGGCTGTGTGCAAACAATGTTGCATTTTTTTGATCCTTCATCTAGCAACAAGTCTTCCAACAAGAAATGGGGCACCTGGGTACTCTTCCCACTGCCTGTTTCACCAGCGACAACAACTACTCGATGTTTTTTGAGAGTTTCTACAATCGAGTATCTGTGCTTAAACACAGGTAACTCCTGTCTCTCTTTCAGAAGCCTCTGGTATCTAGAGGAACTCTGCAGCTTCTTAAACAAAATCCTTGAAGGTTCCAAATTATCTGCATCTGAAGTCTCAAGGGAGAGACTGTTGAAGTCCTCATCAGAAACCAAGTTTTCCCAGGAATCTTCAGGACCCTCAGATAGTTTTGGCTGGCTTTCAGACTGTAGCTGCTGTTGCTGTTTGAGTTTGTTTAACAATTTAGCAATAAAGGTATCACGTGGCTTGTTGGTTTCTATCTTGCTTTCTTCTTCCTTTTTCTTTTCGATATCCCTCCATTCTAGCCAGACATCTCGGTAGGTAGGAGGCAGCAACTGATGAACTGACTTTAGGCGCAAAAAGTAGAAAAAAATTACATTATGTACTACTTAGTAGTATCACTAATATTTCATGTGTAAATGAGCTCAAATGTCAAAAGATTTGACAAAAAACAAGTAGGAAACCATTCTAAATACAGAAACTATGAAAGTAGTAACATAAATGTCAACAATACATCTTTATTTTCAATTAGCTTTCAGTTTTTACAAGACTAAAAGTATATCTTTACCAAAAATTATCACGTCTGTATGCTGCAAAGCATATGCACAATCACATAAAAACAAATTAATATGTAATGGAAGCAAAGAATTTAACGGGAAATACTACATGAAAATATTTTTAGAATTTAAGTACAGATATAACAAAAACGTGCAAAGGCAGACTCCAGGCCAAGAACAGTAATACTGCTAAGAAACTTACTTGTCCTTTGGTTAAATGGTAGAGTGCCAGAGTAGCCGCTAGGTGTTGTGCTTGCATACTATCTTCTGTTACAATTGTAGGACACATTGCCATTACATCATCTGATGACTTGATAATCCTGACCCTTAAATAAAAAATTCAAAAGTAGTTATCTAAATTTTGCAACCAATATAAACAGAAAAAACATATATGACATAACATTTTTAGCAAATATTCCAGCAGTGAATTTTTGGGTTTTTTCTCTTTACAGACATCTCCAGTTTCTTCAAGGGAGAAGTATTTATATGCATACACATTACCACTAACGTTAGGTGCTTTGGAAGAAGGACCCAATGTTTGTGTGCTTGTAACTATTTAGGATAGAGCAAGGTGACATTTAATGATCTACTAAGATGCAAACATCTGTTTAACAGATAAACTGCAGTCAGAGCAGCAGCCAAATTTGCCATATTCTTAGGGGGGGCAGTCTGTTAGTTTTTAGGTTGAGCGAGAAAATAAGCTCTTTTACTTGGTTCCTTCAAGAAACATTACTTACTTATAACTTTGTGTCTGCTTTATTCACACATGGTAACATTCTACTCTACAACTCTGTATTTCAGACTAGACTTCTAACAGAAATTTGAAAGCAAGATACTGCACTGTTTTGCCCATATATTTATGGTAGCTTTGATACAAATTTTTAACTTCCACTTTATTTTAAACAATTTCCAGAAGGGTTTTGGTATTCATAAACTTGGATTTGAATAAGAATACCAAACAAGTTGTTCAAATCTATCTCATGGGGCTGCTTTAGATTAATCTTTCATTCAGCAGTACACAAATAAAAAACCCTTAACTCTACTTTATGGAATCATTCACTAGAATCTTGTTTTTGTGATTTTGTCTAGGTTAAGCATCACTTTTGCAAAGCTATCCAGAGTAAAATACCTCCCTGATGGACTAAAAAATAGTTTGGGTTAAACTCTTTACATTATATTAATAGAAATCTCTATCAACAAGAGAGAAGTGACCAGAATTTTTATTTTCAAATGAACCAAAAGGCAAATGTAAAGATTACAGGAAATACATACCTACATTTCCAATATTTTCCAACAGGAATTTTCTCAAAAGCAGGATTTGGGCTCTTTGGAAAATTCTTTCTGCACCAGTCAATCAGAAACTGTTTTGGAGATTTACCAGTCCAGCTTCGAGCACTATAATCAAAATTTCTTATATCTAGTGGTTCTCTCTTTTTCACTGCAAGAGCAGAAAAACACATTTTAAAGCCTCCTAAAATCTATTTTACATTCCTTTGAAGTAATTTTTACCTTTTATTCACGTGTATTTAACTAGATAGCACAATTTTCTGAAATGTTTTGCAGAAATACAGGTATTGATGGTACATGACAGCAACTTCTGCTTTTCCTACAGAAGTATCTGGCAGAAAAACTAATGACAATATTTTGTTACCTTTGTTCATCTAATGATTTTAGAAGTTTCATTAAAGTTTGCCTATTAGAAAATATTTTAACAGTCTGAAGATTTACAATGAAAATAGTTTAAAAGATGAGAGTGTGACTGAAACAGCAACTAGCCCTACAACTGAAAAAAAAAACCGGAAATCTAATTTTTAAGACATGACAGCATGACAAAAATAGCTTTCAATGCAATCTGCTGAAACACATACAGATCCTTTAAAGTCAGCTTGGTCAGTGAGACAGACTACACTGATGACACTGAGTTGGGTGAGAGTGTTGATCTCCTGGAGGGCAGGAAGGCTCTGCAGAGGGATCTGGACAGGCTGGATCATGGCTGAGGCCAATGGTGTGAGGTTGAACAAGGCCAAGTGCCAGGTCCTGCCCTTGGGTCACAACAACCCCAGGCAGTGCCACAGGCTGGGACAGAGTGGCTGGAAAGGACCTGGGGGTGCTGGTGACAGCAGCTGAACATGAGCCAGGGTGTGCCCAGGTGGCCAAGAAGGCCAATGGCATCCTGGCCTGGATCAGCAATAGTGTGGCCAGCAGGAGCAGGGCAGGGATTGTCCCCCTGTCCTGGGCACTGCTGAGGCCACACCTCGAGTGCTGTGTCCAGTTCTGGGCCCTCCCTGCAAGAAAGGCCCTGAGGGGCTGGAGTGAGTCCAGAGAAGGGAACGGAGCTGGGGCAGGGTCTGGAGCACCAGTGCTGTGAGGAGCAGCTGAGGGAGCTGGGGGTGTTTATCCTGCAGAAAAGGAGGCTCAGGAGAAACCTTATGATTCTCTACAGCTGCCTAATAGGAGGCTCTGCCCAGGTGGGGGTCAGCCTCTTCTCCCAGGCAACCAGGGATACATCAAGAGGACATAGCCTCAATCTGCATCAGAGGAGGTTCAGGATGGACATTAGGAGGGATTTATTCACAAAAAGGGTTGTCAAGCACTGGCCTGGGCTGCCCAAGGAAGTGGTGGAGTCAACATACTTGGAGGTGTTTAAGAAACAACTGGACTGTGCACCCAGAGCATGGTCTACTGGACATAGTGGTTTGGTCATAGGTTGGACTCAGTCTCAGAGGTCTTTTCAAAGCTAATTAGTTCTGTGATAGTCCACCTCCATTTCCCACAATCAGAGCTTGTTCACTCAGCATTGCAAACCTAGAAAAACAGGAACTAATTCTGGAAATCTGTGGTATGATTCAAGCTTTTACCAAATGACTTCCAACACACCTTTTTCTTCCTTTGCAGCACCGTCAGGTTTTTCAAGCAAGCTCAAATTCAAAGTGGTTTCTTGAGGTTGAGGTGAAGGAGTTTTTTTCTTTTCATTTTGCTGTTGGTTTGAAATCTTTATAGCTGGATTAAATACTGGATGTTCCTCAAGTACTGTCATTTCTGTCAGAGAGATAGTATAACTTAGGCCCACCAACTGCTTAAAAAATAGCTACATTAATTCATACTGAGTACCCAAAACCAGAACTAGTGAAATGTTACAGAGTTTTTAGAATTTGATTGAGAAAGAACAGATTTAGAAAAGCCTTCATTTCACAGAGTGGCATAAAAGATAATAAAATCATCTTCAATTCAACCTGACTCCAAGATTTAATTGACTAACAAACATGCAGGCCAGAAAATAAAACACAGGTAACTTGCATAGCTCTACCTTGCTGAATTCTTCTTATTTTTTCTTGCGCTGCTTTCTGGCCTTGCTTGTCTTTGTCTTGCTTGGAGATACTTGCTTGTTCTTTTGCTTCTGAAAGCTTGGCAGACAGATGTATGTATCTCTCATTCTATTTCAAACAGAATTATTAATTACAAGTTGAACATGGTAAGCTTGTAATTCTCAGTGACCTCCATAATAAAGTGCAGGTTTTTTATCCTTTATGCCAGGCTTATGCAATGGAGAAACAATGAGCTTCTATTTAACTAACAGTCAAAATCTCCCAGAATTTGATAACTCTATCAATCTCATGGAAAAGTATTTTAAATTTTTCTTTCCTGCATATTACATTCAACGTTTTGAATGCAGTATGAGTAATATGGGAAAGGAAACTTAGAAAACAAGAAGCTTGAACAGATTTTCCTTAAGTAGTCTGATACATTACCGGCAACATAAAAAAAGTTTTCAATCCCCAATATGTAACACATGAATTTGTAACAAACAGATCCACCACATGCAGATGTACCAGACATATCAGTTTTTAGAAAGACTCCCATGAAGCATTATTCTGTCTTACTGGGTCAAATTTTTCTTCATCTGCCTCTTTCACAGACTCATCTTTTTCTTCATCACTCTCTTGCTCAGCATATCGCAAAATCCATTCCTTCATAGTCAATTCTTTCTCTTTCCTCACATTTGTCTCCTAAGAAGAGCAATGTAAGTTAAAAATAATGATCAAGCATGTGAAAGAAATGCTTTTTTCTGCCAGTACCCAGGAACTACTCTTAAGGTTTTATATATATCTATATCTATATATATCTATATATATCTATATATATCTATATATATCTATATATATCTATATATATCTATATATATCTATATATATCTATATATATATGTACATATACGTAAATATATGTATGCATATACATATATATTATATACATATATATATTACAAGAAAAAAAGGGAGTAAGTTCTCCCAACTACAGTGAATATCCCACTATACACCTGAATAGATCTTAACACTAGAATAACTACAATTACTGTAAGGAATGAAATAATTTGCAAAGAATCTTTTTTGTTTTCTAGTTTAAGATTCAACAACCACAGAAATCTAAACACTGACAGTACATAGGCAAACTTAAACCCTCATAAATTGTAGAGAGTGCCACATGTATATAAACAGAATAAACCCATTGTAGGATAAAATTAAGAAACTAAGCTACAGAATCATATGGCTTGCTTTGGGAGGGACCTTAGAGATCATCTAGTTCCAACCTCCCTGCTATAGGCTGGGACACTAGACCAGGCTGCTCAGAGCCCCATCCAGCCTGGCCTTGAACACTGCCAGGAATGGGGCATCCACTGCTCCTCTGGCCAACCTGGGCCAGTACCTCACCACCCTCACAGTAAAGAGTTTTTCCTAACACCTAATCTAAATCTCTTGTGATTCCCTGTGCTTTACCACAAAAATGAACTATGAACAACCTTCTAGACACCACAGGGCAATTGTCTTTAAATTACCATTCCACTGAAATTAAAATGCAGATGACAATTATTAATCACACAATATTTTCATAAGCTTTCCACATCAGTGTTGGAAATCAATGCAACTTCTGTATTTTAGAAAGTTTTGTTTTCTCTATTCCCCCACCCTGCCCCAAGTAACTATAGATTAGATCTTCAGATTACCTTAGTTTCAGGGCCATTTTCTTTCTTTTTGTTATCTTCTAAGTGAGGCAATGTTCCACGCTGCGACACAGCAGAACAAAATTTTGCTCTAGGTTTCTGCTGCTGTTCTTCAAATTGCTGGCTAAAACCTTCAGGCAAGGCATCTTCAAAACAAAACAAAACAAAACCAAAAACAAACAAACAAAAAAACCCAACCAAACAAAAACAAACAAACAAAAACAAATAAAAACAAACAAACAAACAAAGTCACAGAAAATATCAATAATAACTACAGGAAAATATTTTAAACTGTGTTGAGAACCAATTAGAAGAACACAAACTGAAATAAAAACTAGGCTTTAGTATTTATGTAAGACAGTATATTTCCTCGTTGGATTTCCACAGGACTCCATGTGTAGGAACAGGAAGACCACAAGACTTTGTACACTAAAATATCCCAGAATCAGTCAGCTCTAAGAGAGGAACACTGCTGCAACTACTATATTTAGAGGAGCATTGTATTTAATTATTATTATGAAGTAGTAATGCTACTGGCTTAGCAGGTCCTATTTCTCTTCTTTCCAGAACTCTTTTCTGTCACCCATACTCACCATTGGGAAGGTTTAAACATAGCCAGTCAAGTGCAGAGTGGAGATCACCACCATATAAAAGTGTATTTTTCATTGCTTCTTCAATGTGCTCAGTCTTAAAAGAGAATCTTTGTAAAGCCATGTATACATCCTATAAATAAGAGAGCCAGAAAAGATTAGGATTTAATCTAGCAATCTAATATAATTGAAAAGTTCTATCTCCCACATATCAGAAAGCCAGAATTAAAGGGAAATAAACAACGCACATTAATGTATCCAAAAATTAAGCAGAAAATTCTGTTTTGCAGAATTTATAATATTTTGTTTTTATATATGCATGCACAGGTATAAATAAATCTACATTCCTGCCTCTCTAAACAAGGTATTTTCTAGGTAAGTAAAGACATACCTGCAATCTTCCCGGTATATGGAGTCAAAAATGTAGGAAACATAAAACATTCAGATTAAGCACTATTCCTCTATCTTGCCTGAAAGCTCTTGATTTTAGTTCCTGAATCCACAAAGATGTGCCTTTCCTAATAAGCACATTTCTTGATTTCACAGACTAATTGCTCATATAACTACTAAAAAGCATGCTGTATTGGCTTGTACCACACACAGTACAATTGTGTAATACACACAAGTGTAATATGACACTTGATAAAAATTACAAAATATGAACTTTATTCTAAATAAATAACAAAAAATAAAATTTTGAACTGTACCTGTAGTTTCTTTGTAGTTAGTCTTTTGGAAATCATTCCTTTGCCATCATTTTGGTTTTTATGGTTATTAATCACATCAATAATCCTTTTCTCCAAATTACCATTTATTGTTACCTGCAAAGAAAAAATTATTTGATACAAGGTAAACATCAGAAGTTTTTATGACATGTCAATGCTCTTCATGACTAAGGATGTAACAATGCAGAAGTCTCTCTGCCATTCAAATTCCAATTTTTCAAGCTTGCTGTAAGTGGCCTAAACATATCTTACGAAAAGGACACTTTTTTCTTCCGCAATCTATATGCTTTCAATTGAAATAGAAGAGTTCATTTCTTACTACCAAGAAAGTTGTAAGATTTACATTTTTAAGGAAATTTAGTATGTTAAGGAAAATACTGTAAGTAAATTAAAAGCCAAGGCCTTTCTCCTCTGTTCATATAATAATTTGAACATCAAGATGCAATCCATTATATCCTCCTTCCAAAACGCCTTTAAAAACAAATTTAGTATAGTAATTCTAATATTTGAAATTCTTCTAAAACATCAACCAAGCTTTAGTTGCTACTAAGTTTGTTATAGAAAATCGATATCCTTTCTCTGACAGGAAGAAAGATCCACATGCACAGCAGAAGCCCAGATCTAACTCCTAAAACAGTCTTGTATGCAAAGTATTATTTGTTATTTAAAAAAAAGTTATTACCGTACCTGGGTAATTTACCCCTATTTCTTAAAGGACACTCAAAACCCTAAACAAAATCGAACTCTAAATGGTCAATTGTCTCATATATTAATGCAGTTTACATGTACAACATAATACTGAAAAAGACCTGATAAGATATTTACTCAGCTAAAGCAGTACTATGAAAATTAAAGTTGTTTTATGTAGAGAAGATACTTGCCTTAAGAACAGATTTATCTAGATTTGCAGCAGCACTGGAATCTGTTGTTGAACCAAAGCTGTAGGTTTTTGGACCTGCAAATTGCAAATAACTATGAGTTACAAAAACCTACAGAGAACATTGTTTAATGTAGCTAAAGCAGAGCTAATTTAACACAGGTTAGTGCAAACTGTGACACTAACTTGCCAGAAACTTGCAGGTACATAACAACAATAACAATATCCAGAAAGGCCTTAAACAAGGAATAGTGAAGAGGGCTATAACTCCTGACAGCCAAAATATAAAATTCGAAGGGCATAAAGACAGGAAATGGGATTGACTGCTCACTCTCTGAACACTGAAAAAGGATTGTCAAATAGGGAAGTAAATGGCAGTTTCAAAACAAGCAAGGCTATTGAGGAATTTTTATTACAAAAAGTGCATAGCTATGTAACAGAACCCTTTCCCACTAAAGCTATGGACGGTGGACATATACTGAAGTCCAAGAGCAGACTGAACAGCTTTGCAGTAAAAGAAACAACTGATATGAGAGAGCATTGAAAAAATAATTCCATCTGGTGCAGGGAGACCCCAGCCACAGCTGGTAGAGCCTGGAAGAATATCCTACAGCAGCATCACTGCATGTCTGATCTGTTCCTACCTTTTGCTTTTCTCCCCTACCTAGGAGAGGGCAATGGCTTCCAGAAGCATTTGGTATGATCTGGTCATTCTTAAATACTTTTCATTCAAGAGCTATTAAAAAACTCAAACCCTAATTCACAAAACTATTATCATTAGAATGACAGCACACAGCTTGCTGTTGAATTCCATCACTTTCAGAGCACATACTGTGTCTGATACTGCACAGGCAGAAAGAAACTGAGCAAGGCCACAGCTCCCATCTCTGTGTGGACACATGCTGCTCCAGGAGGCACAGCTACCTCGCAGCAGGTGGGCTGGGCAGCTCATCCCTGCTGGCAGAACAGCTCTGGGAGAGCCTGCTTTGAGATCAGACCAGGTTTTGGTAACTGCATTTCAGAAAAAGTATTTGTATCCCTTTGCTCAGGAGATACAAACGGCTGTCAGTACTCAGAATCTACTCACTGGCACTTACTGGCTCTTTAGAATATACCAAATCAGCTTTCATTTACACTGACTGATTTTTCAGCACAACCTCAGAGAAATGCAGACTATTTTCTGAAGAGGACTGAGCACCGTGGTTATTGGAGGAATGGAAGACACAAGAAATACATCTAGTAGAGCCCTTGTAAAAGCAGAATAATGAATAGGTTCACGATACTTATATTAAGAGATTACAGAACTTTTTCTTAATAAGTGGGGATCTCAGATGCCCTGGCCATTGCATGATTTGTTCAGGGTCTGCAACACAAGCAAAGCTGGCTTACTGAAAACAGGCATCTCACAGTGCTTCAGAATAATAGCTTTTCAGACTGCACTCAGAACAGTCAACCCTCATCTTATCTAATACCACAGAAGTACCTCCAGCCTTGCAACAGGTCTTTCAAGACAGAAAAAGAACACTAAAATAATCCCAAATCCACACTGTACTGATTTTGTTAATATACAAAACAACCACATACATCAGAACTCTGGGAAAGCGCCTTCCAAACATTTGCTTCACAGGAACTGCTGATAATCTAATAACAAAACTTTCTGTAGTTAACTCAACACATCGATGCCACCAAGACTTATCTGCTCAGGGATACCCCTGGCAGCAGAATAGTTACAGATGGAAAGGACCTCTACAGATCATCCAACCCGAAACGGCAGGATCACCTAGAGCAGGCGACACAGGAATGAATCCAGATGAGTTCTGCATGTCTGCAGAGAAGGAGATTCCATTACCTCCCTGGGCAGCTTGTTCCAGTGCTCTGCCGCCCTCAGCGTACAGGAGTTCTTCCTCCTGTTGAGGTTAAACCTGTCCCGTTACAGCTTGTGCCTATTGCTGCTCATTCCGGGCACCACTGGAATGAGTCTGGCACCATCCCCTTAGCACGTATTTTTGAAATATTTCTATACTTTTCTGTGGGCCCCTCTCAGTCTTCTCTGCACAGGCCCAGCTCCCTCAGTCTCTCCTCATAAGGACCTGCATCATCTTTGTGACCCTCTCCAGTTGCTCATCGTCTTTCCTGTACGGAGGAGCCCAAAACTGGACACAGACCATCAGACGTGGCCTCACTAGGGCCGGGCAGACGGAGAGGAGTCCCCTCCCTTGACCAGCTAGACAGGCAAGGCAGGCTGTAGCCAGGCCCAACCAGATCTGGAGCGGAGCAATTCCAGCTGCCTCTCCCGACGCTGGGAAACACCAACCCAAATGGCCGGTCTCTCCTCGTAACGCCGCGGTCCGCGGCAGCCGCACCCTCAGGGGCTCCCTGAGGGCACTGCCCCTCCAGCTACAGCACGGCACAGCACAGCACAGCACGGCCGCTCCCGGAGCTCTGCGGGCCACGGTACCTTGTTTGACACGCGGCTCCTTGGAGGCGGGCGCTGGTCGCGGCGGGGGGGTCCGGCTGGCCGGATCCGTGGCCGCGGCTACCCCAGCCTGTGCGGCGCGGGCGCGNCCAGCGCCCCCAGCGCATGCGCGCGGGCCGCGCGGCCTGGGTCGGGTTTTCGCACATAATCTTCTCGGAGTGAAGGGCGGGCGTGCGCTCGGCGGGGGCTTACGGAAGCGTTCGACACTGGGACCGAAATCCAGACCCGGATTGTACTAGAGATCGGGATCCAGCACGGGCTGTGCGGGTGGCTACCGGTGCCAGGGCGTGAGTCTCCGTTTCCCCTCGGGGGGCGGGGTCGGAAGGGCCCTTCTCGCGCGAAGTGTCCGGCCCGGAGCGGGGAATTTTGGGAGCGCGGCTGAGATGGCGGAGGCCTTTGGGGATGAGCTGTTCAGCGTGTTCGAGGAGGACGCGGCCGCCGCTGCTTCTGGCGCCAAGAAGAGCAAAACGGGCCCCGCCGAGGGTGCCAGGAGGCCGGGGTAAGAGCGCAGAGCTGGGCTGGGGCAGCGGTACCAGGGGTGCTCTGGCGGCGGGGTGAGGGCTGTAACTCGGGGCCCGCCTTCTGGCGGCGTGTTTGAACTGCTGAACCCCTTCGGTACCTCGGGAATATCTGTCAGTGTCTGAAGAGAGGGTACCAGGAGGGTGCAGCCAGGCTCTTCCTGGTGGTGCCGAGCAGTAGAATTAGAGGTTGAAACTTACGCATCGAAAGTTTTAACTGAACATGAGGAAGAGCTTCTTAAGTGCGTGGGTGGCTGTGCACTGGAACAGACTGTTCAGAGTTTGTGGAGTCTCCCTTACTGGACATATTTAAATACCGTCTGGATCCACTCCTAAGCAATGTGCTGTAGGATGTGCTGGGAGTTTGGACCAGATGACCCGCTGTGGTTCCCTCCAACCTGACCCATTTTGTAATTCTGTGGCCCACTTTCCCAGGATCCTTGGCTCTAAAGCTGTAGCCAGCCTTGGCTCTATGGCCAGCTGGGGAGTGTGGGGGCCTGGTGGCCAGCTTATCTGGGAACTGGTTTGAAATTCCACAGCTGTTTTTGTAGAGGAAGTTACCTGGGTTGTTCCCCAAGTGCAGTGGGATAATAGTTTCCTTTAGGGTTTCTGTTTTCTTTCTAAATATACATAAATAAATGAGGCAAAATTCAAATTTCTTGTGTGTTTATGTTCCAGAAAACGGTTGGAAGAAAAACCTTCAGTACCAGCAATAGTCAAGCCAAAACGGGAACTTGAGATTGATAGTACTGAAAATGCAATTTTGGGAAAAAAGCCCAAATTGGAAGATGTTTTATCAGAAGATATTAAGTAAGTGCTTGGCTTAATGTGTAAGATAGTTCTAGCAAGCCACCCTGGTTAGGCACTTGCCAGTTGGCAGTAGTTGATACAAAGTAGTTTGCAATGTTTGACATTATCTGTTTAAGTGAGAACATGCTGCCAGTGCAGCCTCAGCAGTGATGAGCACTGGGTGTATTTAAAATAACACTGCACACCTATAGGTGTTTGCAGTAGAAAATGTTCATGAATTTGTAGTTACTCATTTGAATTGGCCAAAGCCATCATGTTGGTTTCACACAGAGCAGGAGATGAGAGGAAGCAGGCTTATTGTGTGCCATGACGTTGAAAGACATAGTTAGCTTGGGATACAGGAAGAATAAATTGGAAATAAGACAAAGAAGGCTTTTGAGGCATGTATGGTAGTAACTGCATTGTCATTCGGTCTTTCATATAATTTTTCTGAAGTTCAACATCAAATTTTCTGTGAGAAGCTCATGAGAAGACTGCTTGAAACACTGTAAACAAAGGATAAATGTATAGAAGCAAAATAGAACCAGAGTCAACATTTGAAGTAATTTTCTGTGTTAGTGGTGTCAGTAATAAACACTTCCATGCATTGGGACTTCAGTCCCTTCTCGTGGCCATGAGAGAAGGAACTGGTAAAGAAAAGAGGGGCCTTGTCCTCAAGCAGATGCTTGGGATGCTTCAAGCTGCTCTTACTTTGTCTTGACTGGTAGCAGGAGTACAGATCTAGAATTTTGTTTCATTGTATCTTGAAAAAAGCCCTCATTTAATCAGAAAACTGTTAGTAAATGTGACCCAAGTGCTGTTTGGTGAGGCGATTTTTTGAATCAATAGCTGAAGTAGGTTTATATGGTAGCAAAGTTTAAACTTACAGGTGGTAGTCCTGGCAGTAACTTCTGCATCCTGTCCATGCCAAGACTGCACATCGTTTTTTTTTTTTAATGTTGAGTTAAAGCAGCAGTGAAATTCTACATGTTCATGTTTATAAAAAAAAGAGGATTTCTGAATACTTTTTGGCAATCCTAACTCATCTCTTTATAGTTTGACAGATTTGATGCCTCAAGTAAAGGTGCAGTCTGTGGAAACTGTTGAGGGTTGTACACATGAGGTGAGTGCAGTGAAAAAGCAGATGAAAAATGCGGACTTGTTACACCTAATTGTGTGTATTACTGCAAGTATAAGTATTCTTTGTTCTAATTGTAATTATTATATCACAGAATCACAAAATTTTTTAGATTGGAAAAGGCCTTTGAGATTGAGTCCAGCCATTAACCCAGCACTGCCAAGTCCTACCCTAAACCTTGTCCCCAAGTGCCACATTTACACATCTCTTACGTGGCTTCAAGAATGATAGCTACTTTTCTGGACAGCCTGGTCCAATGCTTGACAACTCTTTTTCTAATGTCCAGCCTCCCCATTTACAGTTTAAGGTCATTTCATATTCTCCTTTTGCGTGTTACCTCAGAGAATAACTGCCACCCACCTGAGAATGCCTGCAGTGCTATAGAGATGCTGTGGCCCAAGGGCAAGGACCTGGGACTTGACCTTGCTGAATTCCACACCACTGGTCTTTGTCCATTGGTCCAGTCTCCTGATCCCTCTGCAAAGCTTTCTTGCACTCCAGCAGATACAGTACTTCATACTGTGTTTAAGGTTGTGAAGAGTTTGAAGTCTGTATCTGACACTGAGCATGCACAAAATGCACTTGAAAAATTAGTAGAATATCTTACCAGAAGAAATTTCAGTCATACTTAGTGATGAGTGATTGTGAAAGACTCGATGATAATGTTGATAGGTTTCCATATTTGTAAGGTACCAAGAACATTTGAGGAGAGTTTACCTGTTGGTAAAACGGCTTTCTGTTCATAGTGTGATCAGTGCATTGAAGTATTCTGCTATTCTGGTTCAAGAATGAAAGATTTCTAAAGCTGATTACTGTTGAAAAATATGTTTTGGTAAAAATGAAAAATTAGATTTTTTAATGTGCAAAGTAATAAAAACCACCCATTTTCAAATTGTGGTGATATGCATAAATACAAATTCAAATATGAAAAATATGAACTATTAATGCTTTCTTAAATTCATGTTTTCTTGAATCGTCCTGCATTCATATATGACTAGCAGAAAGAGTTTATGTGAGAATCAAATATGTAAATTTTAACTTCTTTGTATTGTTATTGTCTTTTTCTCTTCTATGCTGCTTTCCAGAACTAACTCAAGTTAATTAGGGTCACATTCAAGGGCTCAGTATCATCAGACTTCTGTAATAAGGGAACTGTTTATAAAGTGCTGATCAGGATTCTAAAGCCCTTGTGTGTGCACAATTTTTGTGAATTTGAGATGTCTGGTAAAGGGATATCACTTAGTAGCTGAAGAAAGCTTATGTATTTAAAGTGAATAAATATTAGATATTGACCAGGAATGGGAATGTTACCAGTATAAATACAGTGTATTTGGAAAAGGAATGTTGTCAAAGTGAGCTCGATAATTGCTTCAAACATGCACTGGCCAGAAGACATGATTGTGTCTTGGCTGAGAAGTGTTCCAAGGTAGGTGAAGCAGTAATAAGTCACACAAGACAGAGGGGATATGAGAGAATTAAGAGAAGCTGCACTGTTGAGGCAGGAGAATATAGAGATTGATTGAAAAACTCTTGGAGATGAAGGAATGAACCCTTGACATATGGGCTTGTAGAAGCAGGATAACAGAAATTCACATTTGTTTTCATACACTTCACCTTGCCGGAAATGTCACTGCTGTGGACACAGAAATCTGCAACTGTTTTTATTTTAAATGTATTTTGTAGGTTGCACTTCCAGCAAATGAGGAATTCACAGGTCTGAAGCCAAGAACTGGAAAAGCTGCAAAAGTATGTGGTAGATTCCATTTATTTTTCTTTTTGTACATGCTTTACATAGTAAGTGAGAGTAGAGGGAAAAATTATGTACTTTGTCAGTAAGGTCTGTAAAAGATGGTCTGTCATAAATAAAATTGATGTTTCTGTAATTAAAATTTGGTAGAGAAAATTACGTGGTTGAATGAAGTGGATAGGCTGTTATGATGTCCATTCTTTCTGTAACGTCAGGTGCAGCATTCTAGTTATCTTCCTAAGATGGTAAATTAGCAAAGATTCAGCCATCAGGGCGAGATTTTTATTTGCTATAACAAGACATAAGCAAAGATTAGATACGGTATGAGATAAAAATATTTAAATACTAAGTCATTGCATAGTACTGGGTTAAGATCAGCAAAAATTACAAGTATCTGCAGGATTTAATTTCTTCCTCTAATTTACACACTAGGTCAGTCAGAAAATTAGTTAGATATAACTCTGTCTTAGACTTCTGTAATGTTTTTACTTTTTTCTGTCTAGGAATATCCATTTATCCTTGATGCCTTCCAGAGAGAAGCTATTCTTTGTGTAGATAATAACCAGTCTGTGTTAGTGTCAGCTCACACATCAGCTGGTAAAACTGTTTGTGCTGAGTAAGTACTTTTCTAACAGGCTCTAATCAAAGAACAGCATGATGTCCCTTCTGTCACTTTCTTGAACCATCTGTCACTTTCTTGTTATGTCCCAATTTTTTGATACAACATTCAGTCTATCAGTGTTAGAATTGAACTGGCTACTCTTGAATATAAAAATTACATCTTTCATTATTTAGTGAAAGGCTTAATTTGTGTTTAAGCTTAGCTTTTAAGCTGTCAAGGTCTTACTGTATAGATTGAAATGGAAGTTTCTTCAATACAGATTTCTGTAAATCTAGAAAAGATATATCTGTTTTCTAGCCTCTGGCTAGAGCTAGTGAGGCCTTTCTTTTGTGTTTTTTTGCTTTGTTAGAAGCAGTGGTTTGATTTAATCAGCAACTTCTCTGTCAGGGTTTGGTTCAGACCTTAAGTGAGAAGTGAAATGTACATGAAGATATATTGGAGCATGGGTTCAAGTAATAATAGTTTTGTTGTGACACAGTGACAGCTTTTTAATTAAACTACATATATTCTTGTGTCCATAAAAATCAGCTAACTTGGTGTTTAAAGATTTACCACTCTCCAGAGATGCATATGTAGTTGCACTGAATTTAATCTGGATATGAAATGCTAGATTAGAGCATGGATTCAGATGCTGTGTATTGTTCTCTTGGTGTTCTGAATTGCACAATTTATTTTGTTCTTAAGCGAAGTAATAGCTCTGTCTTCCTGACAGCTGTTAATATGGATATTGTTTGAATACAGGTATGCAATTGCCCTGGCTTTGAGGGAAAAGCAGCGTGTGATATTTACAAGTCCAATTAAAGCTTTGAGTAATCAGAAGTACCGTGAGATGTATGAAGAATTTCAGGATGTTGGTTTGATGACTGGGGATGTCACCATTAATCCTACAGCTTCTTGTTTGGTAATGACAACTGAGGTAAGATCAGACATTAATTCTTGATCGGTGTTTCCTTCTACCCTTTTTAATTGGGAAGGTCCAATTTTAAAAGACTAAAGCAGCCTTGTTAGGGTAGAAAATGTTCTAAAGTTCATTATGACTCATTATGATTATGAATGTTTTAACTTTTGGTTATTTAAAAAGTTAGGTGAATCTCTGTGAATTTATGCTTTTGAACTGTAAGTCAGGAACTTCTGATTCTAATGTGGAGAAAGTCAGAACTTAATTTGCTGAGTTCTCAAGACATTGAGTATTCTGTAGACGTGAAATGCTGAAAGTCAGATTTCCTAAATCTCGTGGTCAGTATTTTGTTCTCAAAAGGCAAAACAGGAAGAGCAAAATCATTGAAGGATAGTCGAGTGGTTCACAGTAGGTTCTAGAAGTCCAGGAATATGTAGTTTTTCACCTTTGGTAACAAAGTACTGTTTACAGAGTTTTCTCACATTTCTGTTGTAGAACTGCAGCCATGAGTTGGAATTTTCCTCTTTTTTGCCTTTATATCAAAGGAACAGGCATAACTTTGGTAGAGAAAAATTGGAGAGATTGAATGACTTGATTTCTGACAAAAGATTTCCTCTTAATCACAGAGAGGTTATCTATTAGGATGAGGTAAAAAGAGGGCTTGGCAGAAGTAGATCTGTAGAGCTATAAGAATTACCTGTCAGTGGAAGCTTGGAGAAATAAGGTGTTCCGTTCTTTTCTGTTCCTTTCAGAGAAACCAGTTTTTCTCAGGTAGTGGGATTGCTAGATTGAAATGAATTTGAAAGCATCTCAAAACCTATCTTTAAATGCTTTTATGTTTTGTGGAAAATATGATTGTGTATATCCATGTAAATTTCAACTAAAAATTCTGGCAGTTTTTTACTGATGTCCATGTAACATGACAGTTGTTATTTCATGTGAAGGGACTCAACTTTTACTTCCTTTTCTAGATCTTGAGAAGTATGCTTTACAGAGGTTCTGAGGTTATGCGTGAAGTTGCATGGGTTATTTTTGATGAAATTCACTACATGAGAGATACAGGTATCCTATATGTATCCTATATCTCTTTTTTAATCTTTGTACTTGAAAAAGAACAATTTCTTTTTCTTTTGAAGAATTAAGTCTTTCTCTTTTAAAATTTGTCATATTTTTGTATAAATAATTAATAATTTTTATTTCATCTGTTCTCAAATTTAACCCATGTAAATAAAGAAAAGGCGGGGGAGGGAAAAATCCTTGTTTTTACATATGATTCACACAGGCTTCAAGTGAGTCCGTGTCTGTGGGAGCTTGTTAAGAGTAAACAAGCATCTGTGATCANCTGAATTTATATAATTATGTGTTGCAGTTTATATTTTCTTTGCCAAAGCAAAAACTACTTTGAGGGCATTTGATATACCCCACTTGTAGAGGAGATTTATTTTATTTTTTGTCTTATTTTGTTTTTAAGCATGCTTTTCGTTGGCTTCAGGGATGAGAAACTTACTTTGATCCCATAAATTTCCCATATGCCTTTCCATTTTCAGAACGTGGTGTGGTTTGGGAAGAGACTATTATTTTGCTTCCAGATAACGTACATTACGTGTTCCTTTCTGCAACTATTCCAAATGCCCGTCAGTTTGCTGAATGGATCTGCCATCTTCACAAACAGGTTATATTTCTGATATACTGTACCTCTATACTTTTTGTCTTATCCTGTCCTGTAACCTTTAGGTTTTAAATTCTATTCTGTTTTTTTCTAAGACATGCTTCTATAGCAAAGACTTTGTGAATTAGAACTGGGGAATTTGTTATCAACAAGAGGTTGGTCCAATTTTAAAAATACCCTGGAGGTTGATTCGTACATTGTTTGTGATCAAGGGAGTATAATATAAAAGATGTCTATTTAAGCTTAGCTCAAAACCTTGACTTTGTGTTGCAGACCATTAGATTGTGGGGTTTTAAAATGCAGAATTATGTAGTATTTAGTGTTTTAAAGTGAGTGGTTTTTTTTCCTAAACAAGCTTTCTCAATGCATCAAAACCTTGAATGCTCATGAAAATCTACTGTGAATCTTTCTTAGGTGTTCCAATAATACTTCAGGCATTTTTTACACAATACAAATTAACAGGTTTTCTTTTGATTTTAAAAGATGTTAATATTTCAAGTCTGTCTAATAATGCTGAAGGAAATACTGGCAATCTTTACTTTTTGTGTTCATGAGAAAGAATTTTTGTGGCTAACTTGTGTTCTGAAACATTTGCAAACTTTCATTTTCTTATGTACTAATTTGTACTAATGTCATTAGTACAAATTCCATGTTCAGGAAAGTAAATCTGTAGTCTCAGTTTCTGAAAGCCTTACTTTCTGGTTTTTAGAAAGTTGTATTTTAATATATTGGATTTTCCATCAAGCAAGTGATACTACAATGCAATTATAAAATACTACTGTGAATTCTTTTTTTTATAGCCTTGCCACGTGATTTACACTGACTATCGACCCACTCCACTGCAGCATTATATATTTCCAGCTGGAGGAGATGGACTCCATCTGGTTGTTGATGAAAATGTAAGGAATGCTCAGTTTGTCTGAAAGATTGTTTTCCTCACTTAACTGTCAAAAGCTTGAGCTCTTGCAAAATTTGGATAGGCTGTAGAAAGAATGTTTTTGTTAAAATTAAGTACAAGTGAGTAATGGTGATCTCTGAATTGCTTTTAGATTTTTGGAGTATACACAAGAAATTTGTTTTATTATCTAATGTCATGCAATCAGCTGAGTAATACTTCCCTGAGATTTCTTAAGTGCCCACATCCTTGCTTGTTTTCTAAAATGCTTGCTGCTTTCTGTAAATCTGCAAAGTAGTTGATGTTCCTTGCACTGTTTCTTGCTCAAAAGGAAACAGAGTGGCATATAAATTTGACTTTAGTCGAGGGAGCAAAATACTTTTGTTTCTTTAGGTGTTTTTGAACTAAAAACATACTTAAAATGTATCATTAGCTTGCTCAACAGTAGCTAATGCCATAAGCAGTAGTGCTTCACTTGAAGATAGGTCTTCATTGGGCAGTGTAGTTTAATGTGGACATTCCTAAAAGTCAGTTCTGGTACTGTGTCATTCAGTAGGTCTGGCATGGTGGGTAGTGGTCGACAGAACAATGAGCAGTAACTACAAAGACACAGTAGTGTAATTCTGAGCTGTGACACTGACCTAGAAAACTTATGCATTGTTTTTGTCCTTGTACCTGTGTATTTATGGGGTAATGGCACTGACTCTGCAAAGCACTAAGTATTTTTGAGTGGGCTGTGTAAATAACTATTTACAAAGGTTGTTTTTTACATCTAGGGAGATTTCAGAGAAGATAATTTTAATACAGCAATGCAGGTGCTTAGAGATGCAGGAGACTTAGCAAAAGGGGATCAGAAAGGCAGGAAAGGAGGAACAAAAGGTGAGTTTGAACCCATTCTGAGGTAATTTTTGGTATAAATCTTTTTAAAAGTTCTTTGCAAGTTGTGCTTGTGTCTCAATTACTCAATATACTTTTTATTGCAAAATGTAATTTAAATTAATACAATCTTTCTCTAGGTCCTTCAAATGTTTTTAAGATTGTGAAGATGATCATGGAAAGGAATTTCCAACCTGTCATTATTTTCAGCTTCAGTAAAAAAGACTGTGAAGCCTATGCACTTCAGATGACAAAGTTAGATTTCAATACAGGTACAGATAAATCCAGTCGAATTCTATTCACAGATGTAGTTTGATGTGAAATATTACTTTTCCTGTTGAGCATTCTGTGTAAAACCAAAAAGAAAATACAAAGTGCTTTTTTCATTTACTATGCTAGTACCTCAAGCTGTATTCAGTTGGAAGGTATTGGTGCACAGGGTGCTTGAGCATTGCAATGTTAAACTGTTCATCAATTTTAAACTCTTTTTTGCTCCGGTACGCTGTTTATTGTAATAATAACACATGAGTTCCTAGAAAATTCTGTCTATAATGAGATAAGGCTGATCATAAAAAAGTATTTCTTGAAGTTTTCATGTTACATTCATTAAAAAAGTATACTCTCAAAGTCCAAACAACTGTATAACAAACCACTAGACTGTTGTTTCTCAACAATGCAATCCAGTTTTCTTTATTTCCTTCTTCCCCTTGCTTCTCAAAGTAAAAACTAAGAGGTAAACGAAGATTTTTTTTCATCTTGGACTAAGACCAAGCTTTGCAAATAAGCTTAAGCTCATTTTTTCTTCAAAATCTAAAGAGTTTTAAGAAAAATAAGTAATTTGTTGGAAATCAATGTACTGTTTCATGTTTGTGAGCTGTTCAGCGTTCTTACCTGGTTACTTGCTCAAACCTTTGCACATCTTGGTTCAGTGTGGCAGAATAATGCAGGTATTTCTGTCAGAAAATTTAAAGATGTGTAAATGCAGAGGTGCATTTTTATCGTTTCTTTGGAATCATACTTTTGAATGTATATTCTTGATACTCATGCTACTTAGTCAAAAGGGTATAAACTTCGGGAGTTAACAGGGAAGAGCCTGTATGACCATGCAGACAGGGACTAGTAGGTGAAAGAGGAACAGAGGAGATTTATGAAATAGGCNTAGTTTTCCCTGATTGTCTGCTTCTGGTTACCATTTGGCTTCTCTAAGCTTATTGAAATCTTGATTGCCTGACCCAGTGTGGGTGATTTTGTGTAGACTTCACAATATTCTACTCAATTTTTATTATAAGCTTTTGTACGTGTTAGAATGTGATACCAGTTTTTTATTTACATCTGGTATTCGCCTTCTGCATTTTGTAATAACTTACAAATTACCTTCTTAGATGAAGAAAAAAAAATGGTTGAA
>VZTT01048223.1:6212-25074 GCA_013400855.1 Buphagus erythrorhynchus
AACCTGCAGGCTGAGAGTTTCCAAGAAATCAAAAAAGTTCTGCTTTCCCCCTTCCAGTATGAGAGGATTCTGATTCAGAAAGACACACTGAACTCAGACAACAGTAAAGCCATAGTTTGGCAAAAAGGAGACACTTGTGGGCAGAACAGATTTTTTTCAAGAGTTGGTAAGCTCTCTTCAAATGCTGACTGAAGTCCAAGTCAGTTAAGTGCTGAGACTAAAAGAAAAGCTCACATTAAAACATGGTTTAGACACTTTTTGGAACAGTGTCTTGCACTAAATGTTCATTATGGGAACCTGACAGTGGCAAGAGTAATAGAAAAGTAACTAAAAGCTTCAGTGGTTGCATGAGCCTGTGTGTGAGGTTGGCTGTCAGTGGTTTGGTTTGATGTTGGGGCTTTTTGTGTTTTTTTTTCCAGAGGTTTTCTGTTGTCTTGAATACAGCAGTGTATTTCCCCACGGTATAAGATGTCTTCTGGAGGAAATAATCATGCAAAAAGGGATTCTGAATAAAGTAGAATAACAAAGAAATCTGGTAAAGGTTTCTAATAAAATTCTTAATCTCTCTGCAAATTGAACTATTCTAAAAATAGAGATGTAAAATGAAATGGTAGTGTCTCAAATTCTACTTCTGCACAGATCAACACTGTAATAACTGAGCTAATCTCAGGGCCATACACTGAATGAAATGTTCACTTACTGCTATTTCCACATTACACATGGGCCACGAATTTTATCAAGACCTTGGTATAAAACAATTTCTTTAAACCAAATAATAAAAGGCAGGGATTTTGTTAAATCTGCTTCTGATATTTTTCACACGTTCTAAATGAATTTCCAAGACAGGCTGCATAAGGGAGAGCTGATTTCTGACACTTCAGAGGAACCTTATGTAAAAAGCATTAGACTAAGTTTTCAGCTCCTGCTACTTTGGCACATTTTGTTTTGAAATAACAGTTTTCTTTATATGTGTCAATTTTGTGGCTGTGGATAAACTTCCCAATTAAAAAATTGTACTCTTATCTTACCATATAAGCATATGGCAACAAAAAAAAAATTTAGAAAAAACTCACAAATTTATCTCAATCTCAAGGGGATTTAATTCTGATGATTGTTTTTTTCCAGGTTATAAAGTTGTTTTATTTGAAATTTCATTAGGATGAGTAGAAATTCAATATATGTAATTATAGACCGAGAGGGTGATAAATAAATTTGCTTTCAGGGGTCCCTTGCAACTTGGCATGTTCTATGCTTCTATCAAAAAAAAAAAAAAAANGAACAGCTTCTACAGGAACATGGTAGAGTCTCCATCTCTGGAGGTTTTCAAGAAGTGGCTGGACAAGGATCAAAAGAATTTAATCCAGACTCCCTTTCACATGAATGGCTGGATCAGATGAATTTTCAAGCTGCACTGTTCCCTGATTTTATGAAGCAGGCATTCAATGAACTTCTGCTCTCATTTTTTGCAGGCATTACAAACTGCATCTTTGCAGTTCCTTGCATTTTTTTTGCTACACTTGACCTGTTACAGGTAGTTTTTCCAACCTGGAACAAAGCTTCTTTCAGCCAGCTGACTTCATTTCCTCACTGTGCTCCTCTCCAAAAAACTTGTGCAGTGCAGCACCAATGAGTCCAGACAAAAACACCTTCTCAAGATGAAGTGCTGGTGTGCAGGAATATAAACTGCTGTCCCTTTTTTTCTTGACTCCCATGTGAGTATCTGAAGTGTCTAACTGTGAAAGTTTTTATCTGAGAATTTCACCATGAGGGGCAGAAATAATCTAACCCATCTATCTAAGCATTTGCAGAACATGAGCATGGAAGAGTGAGAAATAACTCATCTTTTCATTGCAGAAACTGAATATTGCCCTGCAGGTCAGCTCTAACTCACGAGGAGTCTCAAACCATCTCTCACTCCTGAAGCTGAATTTTGGTGATACAGGAAATCTATCTCAGGTGTTAGGGACAATCAATCACAGCACTCTTTGTTCAGAGGCATTTGATAGTTTCAATATTATTCTGAATTATTCCCAATAAATTTCAGTGAAGAGCTGTATAAAGCTCAAAGTCACCACCCTGGATCTGGTATTTTTCTGTGCTTTCCCATCTTTTGGAGACTAATCATACAAATTTTGCACAGCTACTTGAGAAAATAAATCTGTAAGGAATGAAACTGTAAAGCAACTTGAGCAAAAAGGATAGAAACAAAACCTGGTTCAGAAAGAGAAAAACAGCTCCTGATGGTCAGAAATTCAACCACATCAAAAGAAAAATTAATTTGCAGGAGATACCAACACTTGATAAATGACAGCTAATCTCTAGAATATGAACTATGTAATTAGAAAAGTATTAAAATTAAAGGCGAGGAATCATATTTAATAGATGAGATTCTTATTACTTCTTATTCTCACTTAAAAAAAACCCACAACACTTCCATGTTATACAGAGCTCAGTATAGGCATTACACCATCCAGTTTAGTAATCCAAAATACATGTAAACATTGCTGTTCCTGCTTCTGTGCCAAACAACAGGAAGAACTAAAACATAGTATGAATCCAAACACATTTATCTGTTTAAGTGACTAAGCCTGGAGTGCTAAGAGAGCATTTGGAGGGGTTTCATCACTTTAATCCTGTAGTAGGAAAGATTTGCTTATCTTTTTGATACATACCAGGACAACAGCTGTTATTACTGGAATTGTTTGCATGGTTCCTACCAAATATATAAAAATTAGACTGTGCTCCTCTATTTTAAAATCTCTATATTATATTTCACACCCATGATTGAAGGTTTCACCTCTAACAAACATTTGTTATTCTATGCAGGGACAGTAACTACATGCAAGGAGATGGATAATTACTGAAACATTCCTGACTTGGGAGGTGAACACTGCATGTGAAGAGCAGAACCCCTGAAGGTCACTCATGGCTCAAGTGTGATATGGAATCTTGAGCAAGTCCCTTCAACACTTAATCTTCTGTAAAATGGATATCATCAATTCACATTCCAGGAAAAATATTTATGGAATTTAGTTCATGTAAAAACTTTGAAGTCTTAATCAGAAAGACAATATAAAAGAGCATTTGAGAGCTGTTCTATATCCATAAATGTGCAAAGGTGGAGCATTGACAAGGGAAAATCATTAGGACAAGACTAAGTAAATTCAACTGGAAAAATATTTAGTTATGATTATTCAAAATTCAAGAGAATGTATCAAGTATCTTAACTACGAGTTTAGAATTTTATCCTGCCTTTATGTGTTCTTCATGTCTTTAATCCTGCAATATTCCTTCCTATATTTACATAAATTTAGCTTATTAGGCTCAGGCATATCCCAAGTCCTTAGAGGACATGATGTCCTCTAAAATATCTAAATAGATGCAAAAACATGAGCAGAAATGGTAAAACTCCAGGACCAGCTTTTACACAGGTTGTATCAGGTTTGTCCCTCCCAAGAGGAAATCCCAAATCTCTCTCACAGTCAGCAGGGAGAGGGCAGATGGGTTCAGGAGCCCAAGAACTCCCTGCCATGTACACAGTGTTCTTCCTGTCAAAGCTGCCAGCTGCAGAACATCTGCACCACACACAAAGCTGGCTGTTTAAAACCTGGGTTTAATTCATTTTGCAAGTAATGTAATCAGTGGAACATCAGATGAACTTAGAGGAAAAACAAAATATACAAGTAGAGAGTTTTGAGAAGGTACCATATGGGTCCTTTTCATCTTTTGGGGAAATCTGACACAATGCCTAAGAAGTTCTTGTTTGGAACACACAGTATTGAAGCTAAGGCCATTATATAAACCCAGTGTCTAAATATATCATAACCCAATTCTAATTCATGCAAGCACTTTGTATAACCTTTCTGGACAATAAAACTGGGTTACTGAAAGATTCCAAAGGAAGCCAAGAAACTTTGCACAGTCAAAAACCCCACTGCAGCTAATACAGAAAACATTTGTGATTATCTTAATCTGGGATTTATCACAATGTGTGGGCAGATTTTCTTAACAGGAAGGATTAGGGAGGGAGGTGATTTACTGGCTGGAGGTTTTTCCTTCACTCCTACATGTGGGATTCCCACAGTATCATCTAAAGAGGGGCCAGAGCAAAAGGACAGCAATAAGAGGCAAAGTGCTGCCTTAGCAACCATTTAAAATCCCTCCCTGAAGCTTCCAGAAGGCATTCCTCACGTAATGGTATAAAACAAGGAGTTCATTTTCCTAGGAAAGTGACCTATTGCTCAAGAGAGATTGTAGTGAAAAGTATTTCTCCATTTTCATTATTTGTTTGCTACTTTATGTCCCCTCTCTCCTGTACTCTGTATTCTTCCTATTTAGAAGCAGTCTGTTAGCTAAAATAAGTTTGTGATAAACAGGCTAAAGAGAGCAATAACAGGTATAATTAATTCTCTCATACAAGCAGAGTCAACTTTGCTCATCCAGCTGAAATTAGGAGGGAAAAAGAAAAAAAAAAAAAGAAAAAGAAAAAAGATTTAATGAGTTCTAGGAGAACCAAATGCTGATGTGTGCCTGACAAATAATGAATAAACACTGGCAATGCCCTGAGGAACCTCTGCTGCACTACAGACTGTATCAAGATATATAATCATTAAAGTTACAGAACACTAAGTACCAAAGCTACCTCTTACATACTCATTCTTTTAGATGTTTCTTTTGAAAAGAAAAGCAGGTTCAAACGAGCTGTGCCCACCCACAAGGAGAAAAAAGAGGCAAGAGCAGCAACAGTGCCTCAATTCACACAGATGAGAATAACTGGAGGCCAGTTCAATCTGTGAAGTAAACAGAAGCAGGATGAAGGCTTTTCAATTTACACCTACAGCCTACAAATTAGTAAGCAGTCTGGTAGGATGAGCTTGCCAGGGATTGCATAATAACCCTACCCCCAGCAACAATGCAGGGGAAGGGGAACAAAATGGGGGCTCTATACCAGCAGGGAATTTCCCTTTCTAATTACTGGCTACCATGAAAAGCATTCTCAAGAGCCAAACGTCAGCTTTTGTGCAACTGGATAAGGGATTTCTTCATTATCCTTGATTTGTTCTTGTCTGAGAATTAATTTCAATGGTGTGTTTTTAAGAATCAAAAGTAACTGTGCATAAAAGACACAAAGTATCTTCTGACAAATATTGCTTGAGAATTTATTCGGTAAAATAATTATTTTTGTGGCAGAAGTTCAACAGATTAAGAGAAATTATGGCTTGTAAAAATATCTTGCCTATATCAGTATTCATTATGTAGTCACTTTTCTATACCCATTGAAACCAGAAGTACCAAATCCAGAAAATTCTGGTTCTGCAGAACATGCTGTGTACATCCACATCCTGCCACCTATGCAAACATGAGAAAAGTGAAGCTGAATATATTATTTTTCAGTTTTTCTCACAGCAAGTGAAAAAGGAGACAAAACCGAGCAGAAGGATGGTTTGAGTTAAATAGGTAAAAAAAAATAAAAATGCAACGCTTCTGTAAGGGACACAATTACTCCCAAGAAAATTTTCTGTCCCCTTTCAATGATTGTTCATAAGGAGATTTCCACTTTGGGCAGCTCCCAATCCCAGGTCCTTCCTGAGGCACAACTACTCAGAGCAGGAGTCAAGAATAATTTCAGAAAACAGAACCATGTAACTATAGTGGCAGGTGGTACAGTAATTCTAGATAAATCCTTGGATTTTTTAGAGGCTGATTAATAACTCAAGCTCCTGTAAGGCAGCCCTGATGGATGGGAACACCCACACCATGGCTCAGAAGGGTCTGTGGTGAGGCCACATCCACTCGTGGCTGCTCCCTGCTCTCTCCCTGCTAGAGACACACAAAAATGAGAGATGAGGGAAGCACCAGGCTCAGCCAGCTTGGAAACAGGAGCACTCCTTGGATGGAGGAAGGTCACAGCAAAGGGAGCAAGTCAGGGAGGGGGGATGCAGAGACAGCCTCACCTCCTGCTTGCACAGAAAGGCAGATCTGGCTTTGTCTGCTCACTGAGTGCCAGCCCTGCACGGGCAGCAGGGCTGTCAGAAATAACTTCTCATCCTTTCCACCACCAAGGCACAAAGTGTTTTCCATCAAAACATTACTCTTGGAGCAGCAATGACCACAGCCAGGAAACCCCCACAGAGCAAGAGTCAGGGGACAAGGCTGAATCAAAGTTTGACAAGGCTGGGATCAGTGCTGGGATTGAGGAAAGATCACAGAATCACAGAATGTGCTGACATGGAAGGGATCCACAGGGATCCCTGAGTCCAGCCCTGCACAGGGACCATCCCCAGGAGTCCCACCATGTGTCCAGTGTGCATCCCTGAGTCCAGCCCTGCACAGGGACCATCCCCAGGAGTCCCCCCATGTGTCCAGTGTGAATCACAGTCCAGCCCTGCACAGGGACCATCCCCAGGAGTCCCACCTTGTGTCCTTTGTGCATCCCTGAGTCCAGCCCTGCACAGGCACCATCCCCAGGAGTCCCCCCATGTGTCCAGTGTGCATCTCTGAGTCCAGCCCTGCACAGGCACCATCCCCAGGAGTCCCCCCATGTGTCCAGTGTGCATCTCTGAGTCCAGCCCTGCACAGGCACCATCCCCAGGAGTCCCCCCATGTGTCCAGTGTGCATCTCTGAGTCCAGCCCTGCACAGGCACCATCCCCAGGAGTCCCCCCATGTGTCCAGTGTGCATCTCTGAGTCCAGCCCTGCACAGGCACCATCCCCAGGAGTCCCCCCATGTGTCCAGTGTGCATCTCTGAGTCCAGCCCTGCACAGGGACCATCCCCAGGGGTCCCACCATGTGCCCAGTGTGAATCAGAGTCCAGCCCTGCACAGGGACCANGTCCAAGAGCATTGTCCAAATGCTTGCTGGACTCTGCTCTAAGGGAAGGGCACCTCATTCAGGTGATAATTAAGCAGGGCTTGGTTGAGGTGGACAGCAAAGATTGAAGGAAATCAGGATGTGGGATAACAGAGCAGGAGAAATTCTGATGTCTGAATTTGGTCTGTATGTCTGAAGAGAACCTTTTTTGTAAGTACTTTCAGCTAGAGATATCCTTAAAATCCCAGACTTCACAGGGATGAACAAGGTCACTTCACCTTCAGGTGGCCCAGCATTGTGCTGGATGAGACAAGTTCTGTAAAATATGAAATAAAGAGCAACATTGTGTGGCTTTTTCAGTCTGAGACTCCAAATAGCCTCAACCTGCTCAGGGAAAGAAAACTTCTTAAAGCTACCTCCCAGCCTTACTGCACTGAGAAAACAGAGCAAAGAAAAACAAAGCGTCCTGATGAGGAACACATCTGCAAAGTCTCTTGAGTAAAGGCTAGCACTGAAGTAAAACATCTGATGAGATTAGCATGAGAGGGCATATTTTTCAGTTGTGTGAGCCCCTGCACATCATTCTGAGGACACCATGATGGATTTCCATTCATCACTGCATGAAGTGAAATGACCAAAACCATCTCTGGAGGTGTGTGAAGATAAAGCACCAAAAGGCAAACATGTTGAATGCACCAGAATGCAAAGATATGCTCATTTCCTGACCAAGTCTTGTATCCTTCTGAGGCAGGATAAATACACAGTGATCAGATGACTAATGAGCCTGGGTTGTTGGGTCATGAGAGAGCTATCACAGCAAAGCCAATAATCAATTACAACTGCTCAGGGCAGCAGTGGGGGCTGAAACAATATCCTTGGCAAACACTGAGAGGTCACCACCATGGTTAGAAAGGCAAGAGCTGAGGAGGAGAACTGTCAGGGCAGCCCACAGCTAGGCCTGAGAGGAGTACATACACTGTCTAGAATAATGGAAGCTAAAAATATTGTCACTTTAATAATGCAAAAGTGCCTTCTGAATTCAGGAAGCAGTTCTCAACACAACAGGCATAGGGAGCAGTACTTTTAGTCTAGCAGCAATTAATTCAGCAGTGATTTGCAGTGAGAACTGACCAGGAAGCCTGGAGGAAGGATTTTTGCCTACAGCAGCCATTCTGGAATGAGCCAGGTGGGTAAACTCCTGAATTTAAAAGAGTCATTCTGCTTCTGAGTCACCAAAACCTCTCAACACAGCGGAGGGAGAGGGGAAAAAAAAACCCAAACAAAAAACAAACCACACACAAACACACAAAAGAAGAATAAAAGAAAGACCACAATTTGAATTTAATTGGGAGACTTTCTACTGGCATCTGTGTAGGAGTCCAGAGGACTGACAACAGGATTTCTTACAGTCCATATAACCTGGAGAAACTGTCAAGCTGAGCCTCAGCCTTTATCATCACCTTCATCCACCCTCTATCCCCACTGTCCCAATTCACGTGAGGGAAAAGAAAACACATCATGAGAAAAGACTCTCAGGCACAGACATAATTCCATATATCCATAGCCTGTCCTTGTAGGCTGGAAGCTGGCAGTGCTTATTTGGAGAGAAGTGGAGGAATAAACACATTTTCCCAGAATAACCCTTCTTTTTAAAGCCCTGTGTCATTCTGGGGCTAGCACACATGTCCAAATCCATATTATCATAGTGAGGATTACAGGCAGTGATAGCTCAAACAGTCCAGATCAGGAGGGAATACCTGATAAATGCTTCCTAACCTGATGCAAAGTGGAAGTGCAAAGAACAAACACTTGCTCTAAGGCCCCATTGATTGGAACTGACATGCTGAAGGTTTCCTGATGCTGCAGAATGGCAAACCACATCAGAGGTAATTCCTGGAGCATTTCAGAGGGGAACAGGAGCTGAGAGATAAGAGTGCTGCTTTCTCTCAGTAGAGAAACAAAGCAGAGTAATTGATGACTGCCTTAGACAAAGCTGGTGAATTATGGGTGACAGAAAAGGAAATCTAAGAGGGAAAACCTAATGGCAACATTATAAATGAAGAAAGAGCTGCTGAATAGGTGTTTCAGTGAACCTGGAGCCTACATACATCTAGAGTTATAAGCCATGACAGCTGCCATATGGCACCTGGAAAGCATCTGACTGTTGCCAGAGGGGTTAAATGTCTTTACTGAAATTTTACATGGCCCAGGTGCCACCATCTGAAAAAAGATTATCTGAGGGGGGAATAACAATGAGTTAGGCAGTTTACTTGGGCTGGAAATAAATGGATATTTGAAGTAAATCCCCTTAGAGTCACTGAGACAGATATGTCCACTTAAACACTGCCTGGAGAAGAACATACAGCTTTTACTGATTGACAAAATGCAGTTAGAGGGATCCAGACTTTGTCTCAGGGTGAGACAATTGCAAATGCAAAACTGGCCTCTAGACTGGAAGCAAGACCTGAACAGACAATTCCCTTCAGGCAACAAATAATCCCAAACCCTGGGAGGCCCAGACTGGGACTGTGATGTGTCTGAAGAGCAGGTTGGACTCTCCAAGGCAGAAGGGAACAGTGCTTCCAGGGTAATTTCCCCTCCTGAGGATTGATTCAAGTGTCAGTGCCAAATTCTAGGAAACAATTCTTTAATGAGTCTCTTTGGAAGCCTCTTAGAACCAGGACATCTTGCAGTTTAATACTAATCCAAAGAACAGAATAAACTAATAGGTAATTTCTTTGAAGAGGGGGATTTAATTAGGCAATTCTGATATTTTACCATGACAGAGTCTGGCTGTGCTGCATTGGCAGTGTGCGAGGCAGGGCAGAAGTTACACTTGAGATAACCCAGCTCTGATAAGCATTGGATCTGAAGAGGACCCTGGAATTTCAGCTAACCAATCTCAAAAAACATGCTTCCTGGTTTTGGTTTTCCTGTTTTTAGTGGGTTTCTTTGGTTTGTGTTTTGGCTGGTATTTTTCCAAAACAGAACTTGAATCATCACAAATTAAATATTTGTTTAGGCATAACCCTTTCCAAAAAACATAAGCTCTTACTGAGACACAATCATCATTTGAAGTCATTCTTAAGAAAAAGCATTTCCCCAGCAGACAAAAAAAATAAAGAAAAGAGGAAAAATTAGATTAGATTAAAGAAAGATGACTAAATATTATGTGGCTGGAAGTTAGATGTTTTTTCCACAGCCAAGCAGGGAGATAGGGAAAGGGCGAAGAAAAAGAAATGTCAGAAGATAAACTGAAGCCAAATTAACTAAAAAAGTTGTTTTTTAAAGCTATAGTAGTGATGTAGCAAGAAAACCCTTAGAAAAGGCACTCCAGTAAAGCTGAGAAAAGCAAGTTGACAACAGAAGAGTGAGCCCAGCCTAAGAGACTGAATTCTGTTTTTATTCAGCAGTGAACTAAGTTACATTGCAAGTACAATCTAATATTTATTTCCTCTTTTTACCTGTGTTAGTAGTTCAAAGATCCACTGTAATAAAATACATAACAGAACTGTATTCAGAAATTTCTTATATTATCTGATTTTGACTGTGGAATATTATAGCTTGAATCATTTACTCTAAAAGACACAGCAGCTCTGTACACAAAAATTGGGGGAGTGCCCAAGGTGTGACAAACAGTTGTGTCATGCAAAACCTGAAAAACATTAGGATGTAAAGATTTTTTTTGTCTCATTCATAGCACGAGCTGAAACCAGAACAAAAATGTAAAGGAAGGGAGCAAAAACCTGCACAGCTGGAATGCAGTTTGGTTTTTCTCCAGCCTCACCAGCAGCAAGTAATGACTGCCAGAGCTGCTCCTGTTCTGCAAGCTCCTGGTGCTCATCACTCTCTTCCATTTCACTGTTCTAAAGCCAGGCATAAACACCTCCTGAGACAAGTGCTTAACCAAAATCTTGCCTATAAGTGGCTCAGGTTGAGGATTTTCCAGTGTACCAGAGATATTTCTAGTTTATCTCACTCCAAGTGTTCACATTTTCCAGTCAGTGCTAAAACTGGCAGTGGCAGATACTTTTTTGGGGATTTTTATTTTTAAGCTCATTTTTAATCCCTGAATATCATGATATGGAACTTTGAGTTCTAGAAAAATGTGTGGAAGTGTTCATGAAGGTTAAACAATTCCACCCTATTGGAAAGGTGAACTAGAGTTTGGTTTTCCATTATAACTTATAGGGGGGTTGTGCCTAGAATAGTATTTGCAGTGATTCTTACAGAAAGAAAATACAGGAATACTCTTGCAAATGCAAAAGAACAAGAGATTCAAATTTTACAGAATCAGAATTCATGTCTACCTTCTTAGTCTACAAGTCCTATACTTGGCATATTTGATTCTCTCCTATTTAAAATACTCCTGTAATTACAGCTTTGGATCATTACCTCCTCATGCTTTTAAGCAGTGAGATGACAGACTCTGTTTCAGTGATGAGATTCTGGGACAGGGAATGGAGAGAATGCAAACAAGAGTGAAATACTTGGAAGTTCTGGGCACTTGTTAAAGAAAACTACATCGATTCATACACCTCAGAATAAGCTATTTACAAAGTAGCCTGGTGAGTTTATCATAGGATACAAGCTTAAAAAAAAATCCACACATACCAGCCTAAAAGAACATCAAGATGACCAAAGTATACCTGAATTTTTAATATTAAAAGCTTTAAAAATAATTGCAGTCATTAATTCTTTTAAAAACCATAAAACAACCTTTGCTTATAAATACAAGAATAAATCATTTGAAATGGCTAAAAGCCTTTTAAGACTGCTTCTTTTAAAATGCACTGTATCAAGAAGATGTAAGATTCCTATAAAATGCTGGAGCACTGCATTAGAGGAGCTGCTTTTCTCTGAGGTTGTAAAAATACCTTTTAATCGAAATGCCTTGCTGAGCACATCAGTCAACTAAATAGCATCAAAAGGATGGGGTGCCCAAAAACAAAGGGCACGTCTGGGCCATTGCTTCAGGGACTAAAGATAAAGGACCACTCACTTACCTTACTTAGCTGACTACTCCAATTTTCCTTAAATGTTTTCTTCTTCAGCACAGCCTCAAGCTTTTAGAAATGCCTCACCTTTAATGAAACCTCCGTTCTTGCTGCTGCTGCTGTGCTTGCTCACTTTCTCACATTGCTTTTGCACAGGTGGGTCGCTAAATTCAGCAGCCTAAACTAAGAATTTTTCTGGTTTTTCTAGAGCAAAAAAAAGGCAGAAGGACACCTCCAGGAGAGCTACTACAATGAAGGCATTTAACACTAAACCATCACAAAAATGCAGGTACAAGATACAAATCCAGCAAGGGATTATGCCAGAGCAGCACAAGGAAGTGCCTAATTTGAGTCTTTGTCCTTTAGTTTATCACTGTATACAGAGACACAGATCATGTTTGCACACTATTTTTATATTGAGTGTTTAATTATCAGGTGTGTTCAAAAATAGTACCATCTTTTGGGGGAGTGAATGGCAATTGCAGGGCAGAATTGCAGTTCATAACTGCCTTGACAAATTGGATGAAGCTCTGCATTAAAAATAAATAAACACAGAAAAGATTCTAATAAAAAATCTGAGAGGATTCTTCCTGAACACCAGGCACTCCAAAACTGTGCCACTCCAGGGATTATCCAAATTCTCTGATTTTATGCTGAGAGTCCAGATCAACTCCTTTTTTTTTTTTTTTTGTGTACATAAGGAACATAAGACTGGAATTCCAACTTGACTGCAGAGAAAGCAAAGCTGGAAGAAGATGGCCTACAATGAAATATGAAAATTTGAACAAGAAACAGGTAGAGTGTGTGTGTAATTGGAGGGAGAATAAAGGAACTTCAAACTACCTTCCTCATAAGGTATCAAGAAAATTCTTAATTTAGGAAGACAATTTCATAAGAGAGCAATTTAACCACTATTAGTGAAGACTCAGTTTGGATGTTAGTAAAAGATCTACAAAATTCTCCTTAAATTTTCTATTAAATATAATATATTGAAGTGTTTAAACTTGGAGAGATGAATTTGTTCTTCTTGTTGAACACTTCAGAACAGATTGACAAAACATCCACCAAAATTTTTCTTGGAATATTTATCCTTCTTCAGAGAACAAGGAAGATAGATGAGATGAGGTTCAGCGCTACATTTCTAATATTCTACATTATTTATCAGCCTGAATCCATTACATTGCATACATATTGATTAAAATGGCCCATACAGACACTCTTCTGTAGTCAGCCAGTGGTGATTGCTGCCCTGGGGTTTAATTTGCCTTCCAAACGATTTGCAGACTGTTGCTAAACATTACAAAAGAGAAGGATCAGCAGTCTGCATGGCAAGAGCTGGCAATGGTTTGTGTAAAGAGGCCAGAGGGACAGATCCCCACAGCTCTCAGAGGGCCTCCCTGAGCTGTACAATTACCACTGGCATAAGGAAGAGCCCTATCCCCATATCCCCAAATTTCTATGGCTGAATTTGGCAACTTGGATTCCCTAGCCATATTTAATATAGCTATTGAACACGTGTTTTGGGGAGACAAAGTGATTTTAAGGCTGGATTGAGTCCTGTGTGTACTACAAGGACAAAAAAACCAAGGGAGTTTGGCTGCATTAAGTAAACAAAGAGTAAAATCAGATTTTAAAGTCTCAGTGGAGAACAGATTTAGAATGGTGGAGTCCCCCCCACGCTTCTCTAAGTATAGGGGTAACCAGAAAGTGTACAGAAAAAAACACCTGTCCAAGCAAGAACTTTAGCAGCTGTGCTGTTCCTGGGCTCAGAGCCCTGCAGCTGGATGTTAAATGGAGAGGGACTGTGCCTGCAGACCCCCAGAGCCACACAGGGGCACACCAGCCCTGAGCAGGTCACAGCAGCTGCTTGCTGCACCTGCACAAGGGCTGCAGCACTCCTGCTGCTCCAGCTGGGCTCAGAGCCCTGGAAACAGCGCTGTCCCTCCTGCCTGTACCTCATCCACACCAAAAACTCCGTGTTAACCTTTCCTCAGCCCCTGGCTGCTCCTCCCCTGAGCTCCCAGGCTGCTCAGCCCAGCCCCAGGGGCTGGCCCTGGGCACAGGGTGGGTGCAGTCAGGTTTGCTCCACAAAACCTGCTGTAGCTCACACTTCACAGCTTGCAAGTGGCTCACACAGGCTTGCAAATCAGGTGTTTTACAGTGTCCAAGCCATGGAAGGAAAGCCTTACCTGGGCAGCTCCCATTTCACTCTGTCCTGGTTAGAGCAGGGAGGTTTCTGATGTGAATGAAGCCCTGGCTCCATGCAGTGCTTTGCTCTGCTGCTCTCTGAGCAGTGGCTATGTCTCCTCACAGAGGCTGAGGTGTAGCCCAGAAGCTGCATTCAGTCTCATGCCACTACTGAGGAACTTCCCCTGAGTTCTGCTGCACTGTGTGACTCGTTCAATGGTATGTGCTCCATGGGAACAGAGGGAAAACACAACAGTGGCACTCACTTTACTGCACACTGCTTTTTCTTACTCTGCACAGCTGTTCAGCCACCCTTGGCATCTTCACTTTCTAATAAAAACACAGTGCAAACACCTGAAACAAACACCTTTTCTCTCCTGGTTGCTCCCACCCAGCCATGGTACAAGGGATGTCTGTATTTACCACTGCAAGCATTCTCTGAACACTGAAATGAGAATCTTGCAGCTGTATCCAGAGAGGCAGAACAGGCAGACACCACCTGAATAAACTTCAGGGAATTGTGCTAGCATGGGATGAGCATGGTGAGCACTGTTTAAACCACAGATACACAAATTCAGTTATGGATAACCTTTGAGACCCCCACCTGCCAATAAGAACACTGAGTTCAGATTGCAACCCATACAATGCACTTAATTAAACAATCTTCCCTCAGCTGAGATCCATTGGGCTTTGTTTCCATCTATATAGAATTTCCATTTGCTTCCCACTCTACAAACTTCAAAATGCCTCTGTATTTCAGCAAAGCTTAGTGAGTTTCTCACTGTGAAGTTGACATAAAGACAAAACTCAGGCCAAATTTTTCCCATTAGCCACAGCCACAGAGATATTAACAACTAAAATGAACAAATTAAGGGTGACAAGCTTCTTTTAAAATAGATGAAGCATCACTATTTCTACTTCTTAGCAGTAGCTGGTCCTTCAATACTAACTTATTCTTTAAAAACCAACCTTATTAAAAGTCTGTATGAAAAAGATTTCTCCCAAATGGGAATTTGCTTCATTTTAAGGAAGATGGAGTTATTCCAATCTCAAAGAAGTTCTCAGTTATTCTAGATTTTCTTATAGAATGTATGAAAACCAGACAGAGGCCTCTAAGCAAACTCAGTAGGAAAACTGGGCAATTACTTATTGAGTTTGCACATCATATTTTCTATATATAAAAATATAGAAGAAACATAGGAAGATATGTTAATTTCTGTCTCCTTGCAGATCACCAAAATTGGAACCTGAGTATTTTCCTTGAAACCTGAGGCAAGTGAAATCTTCCACCTAGAAATCATTATTAAAATTACTATCAATAGTATTACACATCCTGTAAATTACAATCAATACAATTCAACAATATTTCTAAGCCTGGAAAGTCAAACATCAAACAATACCTCATGTGAGAATCAAACCTACATACATCATTTCTACCTTCTTTCATAAATATGATATATATTCTCAGTTTCCAGAATTCCCTGCATAGAGTAGCTGAAAATACCAGTTTATGACTCATCCTTCTGGATTCTAATCCTTTTAATAACAAACATTTCATCCCACTGAATGTGTTCATTAAGTAAAGTACTACTGAGCATAAATAAAACAGCAGAATCTAATTTATGAATGATAAAATAGTCATTACAGCCATGGTGAACACTTCTCAGAGTCATATTCTACATCTCAGTGGACAAAAATATCAAGGCAAAGAAACACAAACACCAAAATATGAAGAGAAGAATTTTGATATTCACTTTGGACACAAGGTTCAGGTGTGCCCCTAGGCTCTAGTTCAAACAACTGATGGTCATTTTTAACTCTAGGAATGTGTGAAGGAAGCTGGAGTGCAGGTACAGGAGCCCTGACCCCTTGAACACGCAGGGAATGTCAAAGATGCTGTGCTGTCCTCATGTCAATATTTGTGCTTATTTAAGCATGGTCTGCATTGTGCTGTGTGTATAAAATCTCCCTCTGAGCCAGGCAAACTGCAAAGACTCCAAAGGGTGTAGGGAAGCTGTCTCACCTGGAAAGATCCTGCGTGGTCCTCCTCTTTGTCCCCTTCCTTCCCCTCCTTGAGGGCGATCAGCGTGAACCCTCGGAAGTAGGCAGGAGTGGCAGCAGAAAGAGTCACTGGGAGGGGAGGGACAGAGAAACAGCAAAAACACCACATTAATTGTGAAACCAGCCACTTGCACATCCTTTCACAGCTTGAAAGGTGTGTGTTCTAAGCTGGCATTAACTGGAGTTAGAGTGCTGACAACAGGGAAGCCAAGCCAGCCAGAATACAAAATGTTCAGTCCAAGTTTCCACATAAACTGAGAAACACTGGCATGAAATAACTCAGCTTTTTTTCTTTTTCCCCCACTTTTTTTTTCTTTTAAAGCAGATTGATAATCTGCTCAGATCTACAGGAGGGTTGTTTTGGTGGTGGTTTGGGGGTGGGGACGCATATGCAAGGGGTTTGTCTATTCTGGGTTTTTTTCAGTTTGTTTTTGGGGGTTAGGGGGTGTTAAATGTAAAGGAGCATCCCTAAATATTTGACTTGTTTTTTTGTCCAGTTCTGAGCACAGACAAAGTACTTCAGTGCCCAGAAAGTCTCTCTGTCTGCAATGCCAGATGACCACACTGCCTGCCCCAGCTCAGCTACACTCAACAGGGCACTCCAGCTTCTGCAAACGGGGGATCTCAAAAATATCCTTCCTCCACCTCATCCTCAGGGCAAAACACGGCCCAGAATTCAACTCCTGGCTGAAGCTGAGCCCTGCTGCCAGCTCTGATGGCCAAGCCAATCCCACAGAGCAGCAAACCCTTGCTCACACACATGTCCTGGCCAGGAAGGCAGCGCTGGTTCCACCAGCAGGGCACAGGCAATGTGATGCTGACTAATCTGATTTTACCAAGATCAGCAGCAGGATTAAATCCCTGATTTGGTGCCAGTGCAAGATAGCTTTGTGTGGCCTGTCTGTTCACCAGCAGGAGCACCCAAGCAGCACCTGAGTGCACAGAATTATGAGATATTCTGGGTTGGAAGGGACCACAAGGATCATCAAGTCCAGCTCTGAAGTGAATGGCCCCCACAGGGTGTGAACCCATGTTTTTAGCACCAGGCTCTAACCAGCTGAGATAATCTCAGGGTCCTCATCTGAGGCTCTTTTGAACACTATCAAAAAGGGAGAACAAAGCAGAACTTTTGAAATTACCAAACTCTCTTCAACAACTTACAGCAACCCTTCCCTGAAACAGGGGTCAATTTTAGGGAAAAGAAAATATTCTAGAATTAAACTAAAAGAGACAGAAAATTGAACTCTTAATGTAAAGTAGCTTTTACTTTAAGCATAATGCAGAGTTGCTTGTAGTACTTTATTGTCACACTTCCCAACCCTGACAGGCACAATAAAAACTGAAGACCACCCACAGCCTTCAGAGCAGACTGCAACTCCCAAGGCTGCTCCACAGAAGAGTATCCACAAGAGACTCCCTCTCTCACAAATAGGCTGCAAGGGGTTGAATCACATTGCTAAAAATTACAGATTGCCCTTACAAGATACGGATTTCAAAATATGCCCCAGAGTTCGTGTGGAACATATGGAGAGCTCTTTGATTTAGAAATTCAGTAGCAGAAAAATATAAAATAGGCTATTTGAAAATTTCTAGCATTATGCAGATGTGTTTGGGTCTAAAACTCACAGTGTTTGTACAAATACCTAATTTTTCTGACTATATATGAAGAAAAAAGGATTTGGGAGATTTATTTCAATTTTCAAACTTTTGTATAAGAGCTATGCTTTGACCTATAAACCTGTAAACAATTGAACAAATCTGGGGTAATGACTGGCACAACAGCAAGTCACCCAACTCTCAATATTCTCAACACACTTTTCATTCCATGGAACCTTATGATGAGGTTAAATGTTGTGATTTTGGGGCAGAAAGAAAATTTCACATATTATATTCCAAAATGGGATAGCAGCATAATGCCATTTAAATTTCTGCTTACTTTACAAAGTATTGCTCCATTTCATTAATTCATTTTCTGCCCAATAATTAGCATGATTGGTCCAATTTTGCAAACTTCTGCAGCTCTGGCTAAATGAAAACCCACAGGCAGCCTCTCAGTTGCAATAACTGAGAACAGCACACTGCTGAACTCAACAGAGATAACACATTACTCCTGCTTGAACAGGATTCTTAGAAATTAACTGCCATAAAGGTCCTTTACATGCAACAAATTTTTCCATATAGTATGCAATTAAAGACTCTGAATCACTGTGAGTAAAAGGTTACACCAGAAATATTTAAATATGTGTGCTAGCAAGCAGAGAATCCAGCTGTGAATTGACTCAACAGTTTTCATTTTCCTCACAAAGTTACAGATCAAACAGTTTCCAAAATTCTGAACACCTACATAGAAAACAGAGAAACGCTACAGAAACATTTGAAAAAAAAAAAAAAAGGCAAAAGGCAGGCAGTTCCAAAGCCTGACTCATGGTTTTTGAATGCTGGGTTTAGCAATAGCCCTGCTGTGGCTGCAGTGGTTTAACCCCGGGTAAATGCAAGGGGATGATGCCGCCCTCCCCCAGCGCTCGGGAGCACATCCAGCCCCAAAGGCAAATAAACCCGGCCCAGGCCGAGGGTTCAGCCGGGTCCATCCTGCTGCCGGGAAAGGCTGAGCTGGAGCAGAGAGCAGGCAGAGCAAAAGGGATAAAATCAGTATTTATTGAAAGGATCCACCTTGGGCAGTGCAAGAGCCTGGCTGGGGCTACACCCAAATCAAATCCAAGGTGGATCCTGGTCACAGGTTTTACACTTTGATAAGTTTTGGTTCATCTGCACATTGGGGTCAATTCTCCAACCACAGCCCCAGGCT